>JANSVA010000005.1:44014490-44043782 GCA_025504915.1 Erythroxylum reticulatum
AGAATAAAAGAAAATACTTATGTTGGGGAAAGGGTATTGCTGAAAATTACTTGTGTTTTGGAGACGGAGACGGAGACGAGAAATTTCTGTACCACAGTCATGGGAGGTATAAAAAATTTATGTCCCCATACTCCGGAGACGGGACAAAAATAAGTGGAGACAGCAAGCAAACGCTACGGAGTACGGGACTTTTGCGTCTCCGTCTATTGTCCCCACTCATGGGGTAAGTAACCAAACATTACCTTATGTTTAATAGTGAACGGGTGAGACTAATTAAAGTAGTTCCTAAGAAGGGAGTGCGGCAGTGGTTAAAAATGATTGGAGTAAGCATAAAAACATAACATCCACATTGTTGTTAACAGATTCCTATAGTAAGCACAAACCAAATTCATACCCTTCTTATTTTTTGGGGGAACCATGCGTTAAAAAATAAAGTGGTATCATATACAGCAAAAGGGTCCAACATTTAAATTATTCTCAAGATTCCTTTCAAAATGATAATGGAACATCAGGGGTTGCACTTGCAGCAGACATTAGTTGAGGAACATCATATGCATGTTAACTATCAGACTAAAAAGATGAAATTTGATCCCACAGACCCAGATAAAGCCTAACGCGCCCGCTTCATTCTATCAGTTAATAGTTAAAGATGGATTGGCAGACAAAAACTACTACGTAAAAACCATCTGCAACATTATATAATGAACCTACCTATTGTCTTTGCACAAAAAACAAAGGCGCAGGTATTACTTCTCCTTCTGCTTTCTCTCAAAGAAGGTAGTCCATCCTAATTTCTAGGGACGCAGTGCTTGCTGCGACTTCTCTTGCATCTTAGAGATGGCGTAAACATCCTCTTGTATCCAACCATAAAATTTACAGGAGAAGGATAATTAGAATGTCTCCTCTGACTAGCCCACCAGCAGTGAATCCTCTCACTAGTTACACCTGCAAGGTTTACAACTTAGGTACCAACAACCAACATGTATAATAAAGACGACTTGTTATTTAGCATAGAATGGTGTAATTAAACTCGAGGAAAGAATATGGCGATAAAAGAATTAGCAAAGGTAATTGGACATTATAAATGACAAATATGTTAGGCATAACAAGTAAAATCTAGCAATCAATTAGTTGATATTCATAATAAAATTCAGTCAATAGACCCTATCGACCAAAAAATAGCTAAATTCCACAAGGGCAACAAGAGCTAATGCAGATGAAGCCCTATGGATCTAAGTTTTGTAATCTATCAATCTTTCAGCTGGGTAGAGTGACTCCCCGTCTCATCGACAGGTTTTCCCTCAGCTAGCTGCCTATCAAAGCTCGAACCACCTGCTGGTTGTACAGAACCTAGATCCCACATATCTGAGAAGCTGCCTGTTGGCCCCAACTCTGGCGAACTATAATTGATAATATTATCCCATAAATCACCGCTAGAACTAGGCAGACCAGCATGACTCTCGAATCCTGTAGTCCATTCATTGTCTTGTTTAACCATACCTTCCATCCCAGGCGATGAGAATTCCAAAAAATTCTTCTGCAGTGTTAAATCCTCAGGGAAAGAGATAAAATATTCAGGAGTAGTATCCTGTTTTGGGGTCATCAGACTCTTTCCCTTGTAAGTATCATCACTTCTTGAACTACACACCCCTTCAACAGCCTGCTCTGTGATTTTACCTAATGGTTGTGATAGCATTAATTCATCTGACATGGCGAAATCATCTGACACAGCATTCTCTGTTTGAAATGGCACATCTTCTATTCCTAGACCCATTTCTACCATACCATGTAAAGTATAATCAGGTGGTTCAACAGGAACTGGGCTTGTAGCTGGGGCTGCAGAAGATAATGTTAGGTTTCTCCAGTCAGATCTGTACTCCACAATATGACCTTCCATAGATGACTCAGATTGATCCAGCTCACTTTGTTGATGCCTAAGAAATTTCCTTTTCTCTCTAGATGAAGCAATTTCTCCCTGTTGCCTTTTCTCCCTAAGGCGACCTAAGAATGTAGGATTCTTAAACAACTTCCCCAGAAAAGAAATCATTTGTTTCTGCTTTTGCTCTGTTTCCTGAAGCCTTTGATTAACAGTTTCCATGCGATGAACTGTTCCACACTGCTGTTGTTGCAATTCTACTACGCCATTCATCATCACACTCATATCTTTCATCAATTTATCAACGTCACTTTCTAGTCCAGCCCTTCCAGATTCAGGGGAGGACCCAGTGTAGATTCCAACCTGCTGCGAATGTGGCGACTTGCGCCTCTGTATGTTTCTTAACAGATGCTTCTCACCTCGTCTGAAAGCTTCATTTGCAAACTCCCATCTATCAGTGTTGACCTTGCGAAAACCCTGAATACATGATGAAAGTGATTCAAGAATGAATTGGGAAGAAGCTGAAGTTCATTGTACTGCACATTAGTCACAAAGATGTGGATCATGAGAGATAATCTGAAACCATTTGATTTAATGCACAGAAAGAATTGAGTTGTAACTTTAAAATCATCTGTAAAACACAAAACAGGATTCTGTAACATACATAATGCCGTTAGATATAACAAGCAGCTCACTGTTATATTATTTGCTCTACTGAAACCTGAAATTCTACCTGTGAAAGATGCAACTCCCCGCTCCATTTCAGACTCAGAGGGGAAGGATGTCTTTCCTTGCAGTATGAATATCAGCAGAATGCAGATCCCTTAATCATTTGCTTAAAAATCTTCTATACCAGTTTCACGAAGATGAAATACACCTAATAAACTTGATTACTTCCAATAATGTATTTACTTCACTAGAGGTAAACCCCATTACAACAATCCCAAGTGAACACCACTTTACATGAACAGTGCCCCAATTACATAAGCTAAACCATCCAAACTACATAATCTTAAATCAACGCTATACAACTAACACAACGATACACCAAGCGTCTATTCAAAACCTGAGAAATATATACATCATCCATAAACGCTATTATGGTACAAAATTTTAATAATTGATCAGTGTCTAATTCAATTACAAAGAAAACATTGTCAGCAAAACCCACAAAAGTCAGACAAAGTCCCAAAACAATACACAAAATCGGAACAAATATACATCAAAGAAAGAGCACAATAACCCGATTAAGGTTGTTATGACACTGCAATACCCACGTAAGTATTGAGTTGACGAACAAAACTTGAGAAATTGTTGTGCTTGAAATTGCGAGGGAGCACAATCCTAGAGAATTCAACGGGGTCCCAAACTACAAAGCTCGCTCCTTTTGCACCCCATGAAATTATCGGGTCCAAACTCCGATCATCTACAAGATCAAAAGTTTTGGACAAAAATGGCGGAATTGGAGCCCCTTGTAAGCAGTCCAATGGCCGAGGCACCCCACTACTCTCTTCCTCCATTTCTTCCGCTTTGACAACTGTTTCTGAAACTGGGCTTGCTTTGAACTCAAACACCGGAGGAGGGGCATAATTCGAAGGATTGAAAGCAGAGAACGCGTCGAAATCCATCACAGGAGAAGCAGAGAAGCTTGTGTCCTCCATTAACGAAGACCCAGATGGGAAATGATAAGAACCACTCACCGGCGGCGTTGTCTCCGGTTCAGAAGACGAAGAAGACGAAGGCTTATGGGGTGATTTGTGGTACTTTTCTGCGTCTTCTGAGCTCATCAGAACGATCAAGGAATTTTAAATGTGGTTTCAGTAGGATGAAATAGAAAAGAGGAGGCCCAAGAAATGGGGATTAATACCGTGTCCGTGAAATTCGAGGGGCTGAAATGATATATAAGAGTGATCGCCGACAAACTGTTCGATAAAAATCTCAAAAGAGGCGGTGAAGGCTCGCTGCATCTTCCACGGCCACGGCCACGGCCACAAGAATTTCGAGCCATTTTTGGTTATTATTTTCATTTTCACTGAAACGACGACGAGCACAATTCAAGTCACCGACCTTAACGGGTAGGTAGTGATGTATTTAAATTTTTTGTGGTTAGGAGACAGGTGGGCGCTAGATATTTTTGACCAGGTTTCAAGATTTCATTTTTCTGGTATGTGATTGGTGGTTTACTGTTACATGTTTGAAAATGGTGGCCCACTTGCAGTTGGTCGTAATACTTAGTGGCGAAGCTATGTAACTGACCAATCACATTTTAGGCAAATCTTGTAAGGGTAGATTTGTTTCTTTTTAAAAAAAGACGGCCCACTGCACTGCTACTGCTACCAGAGACAAGAGGTTGGAGACGCGCATTTATAAGAAAAGATAAAACTTTATGAATATCTAATACAATTAAGAGCAGTAGCTTTTTTTTAATTCCAGAGGTGGATAAATTTTATTTTTGTGTAAACAGTGACTTGAATTCCTCAGTGCACGAGCAGAGTCTGCTAGCTATGGAGGTTTTGTTTGAATGCAAGAGAATGGGAGAAAACATCTACTAAAATTCTTAAAACTCCCATAGGAAGTGGTAATATTTGGCAAATATCATAAAGATAGTTGGGTATTTCAGTTCTAATATTGTGAACCCAACATAGAAAATCAAGTTACATTTTAATGCTTTTTGCTAAACTAGATATACCATTTAACTAGAACAACATGACAATAATTTACTTAATAAGAATACCATATTACTAACTCCAACTCCAAGAGTAAGCGAGCTGTTTGCATCAAGGGGTTGGAGAATAGGGAGGGATATTTCAACCATTCCCCGCATATCCAAGTGAGGCGAGCAAACCCAAACAAAACTAGCGGCAGGCTTAAACTCATGATCATAGAGCTGAGTCGAGTCTTTGTTCGCTCCAGAAAATAAACAATTTGCAATTGCCAAGCGTATAAGAACAAGATCCCCAGAAAAGAAGTAGTAGAAAACACTGCCAAGCGAATAAGAACAAGATCCCCAGAAAAGAAGTAGAAAACACAATGATAGCATAATAAACAGTTATGCGAGAATCCGAATACCCTCTACCAGGCTTCCTTATCATTACTATATTCCCAAAATGAGAGTTCATGTAACATTGTGCAGTTAACTCTTAAACAAGCCTTTTTCCGCTCTATGTCTATTTTCATAGCCCTTATTTTTTTTGATTTACTTTTTAAACATCAAGAAACGTAAAATGGATATGCAAGGAGATGCGTCCTCCAGATTTGCAGTGGAAAGAAAAAGAATGGAACAGTTGCATGATGGAGAAAAAATGCCAACGATTTCATTGAGCTAATTTTAAGTTACAAATTTTACATACAAAATTATGAAACAAATTTATACAGACTTGCCATTAAGGAAGCCGGTGTTACAGGCAAAAGAAAATGTATTTAAGGCATCGATGTAGTTCCCCTGGCAGAGCTAAAAACACAAAATTCTCGAGTTTCGAGATGACAGACATGTACATCAATGATTCTGCGGCCAAGTGAATAAATCAAAATATCAGGACAGTTGATCAAAGCAGGCTTCAATGAAGAATTATTTTAAACCCATCAGTCCAGATTTGCAACTCATATAACGACTGCAGAGAGCATGCATTCCACTTTTAAGGAATAATTGATGCTCACTGATTGCTAGTACATCAGCGAGCTTTGTGCTTAAGTGCATCTGCCGGAAGTCTTATGAGACGTAAATATGTGGTTAATTAAACCAGGATGGGTAGATCAGAGTTGAAGAATATGGCGCACCTGAGACTATCTAGGCAGTGCTATCCGTGCCAGATATTGAATCACAAAAGAATGCTGTATTATGTGCATAAATAAGACCTATGGTGTTCCACCCTTCACGCAAGTAATGGCATATCAGCAGGACCAGAATGGGGTGCAGGGGATTTAATCAAAGACTTCAGAGATTCCATGATATTAGCAAAGGAGGGACGTTTCCAAGGCTCACTACAGGAAAACCATTTGCATTGAGACAGTATAAAAATTAAATAACAATAATAACAAACAAATAACCACCAGGCACTCTGGCTTAACAAGAGATGAGGATTAAAACCAAAACTAGAACTTCGAAACTCACTTTGCCCAGCAAGCCTCAATAAGGGCGGCCACTTGAGGATTTAAATCTCTTGGAATCTCAAGCCTTTTTCCCTTGAAACCAACAGCAGCTACAACCTACAAGGTAGGCATCATATCCATAAATTTCCAGCTGTAAATGCAGAAAGAGAAAGCACCAAAATGATTCAAAATCAAAAGGTGCAAACACAAGGGAAGATTATTATTTTGGAACAACTCTCCCAGCAGGTAGACTGCAAGTTGGGAATTGCTGGGAAGTTTCCATGTCTAGCTATAGTAAACCTGGGATGTCTAAATAGTCAGTAAGTGAAGCTACTTAACTTTCACGGATATCCATTCCTAAATAGATGCCCTGCACTTGGGCCCCTAGTCAGCCAATTGCTCAGGTATATCATAACAGACAATCAAGGGGCAAAAAAGGTTACAAGATAGGGTGTGCATCAAATAGCTAATCGACAAAAAGGACCAATATGTTCTCTACTTATTAAGAGAGTCGAACTGGCAGATACATTATTTTACTGATCTCGTGGTATGCCCAAAATATCGATTATTCACTATCAAATTGCTAGACTTCCTCAATTCTGCTTCCCAAACAACATAAATAAGAAGTCAACTCAGAATAAGACTACATTAAGATTGTATGATGTCAGAAGTAATTAACAACTCCAGAACACAAACCTGTGCTGGATTTAAATTGCTCCAGGGCTGTTGCAGTGTTACAATCTCCCACAAGATGACACCAAAGCTGTATACATCTGATTTCTCATTTGACGGTTCATCGCGGAGAACTTCTGGTGCCATCCACTCAGGCTAATAGATAGGACAAATGAACATAAGATCATAATATCAGAATAGCATGTTCATAACAACTTAAAACAAAAAATTATAAGACAGTGAATAAGTTCAGAATCACTTACCGTCCCAGCTGCAGACTTTGATGACAGGAATGTATTTGCTTTTAATCGAGAAAGGCCAAAATCACAAACCTGATCAGGTCAAAGAAAGTAAAGAAAAGAGTTAAGTGCAATAAACAGAAAATCCTAGACATATTGCATAATTAATATCAGCACTTGATTCAATGGCAAAACTCTTCACATCACAAAATTCAAACAGCACAAACGTTATTATTTAGTTAAGAGACATACAAAAAGAATTGCCTTTTGGCCAAGTAACAATTCTAAACAGTAACATATGCATGACAAGAGGAGACACTAGAAATATTGTAAATTGCATAGGGCTGCATAAACAGCCATGCCAAGTTGGTAAAGGCAAGAAACTAATTGGGATTGGATAGGGTTTGGATGAAGTCCAGGTCTCCATCCATGTGACATACCGATAAACAACCAACTGCCTACACTGGAAAACAACTTAAGGGTCTGCAACATCCATAAGTATACACAGGAACCTTGTAAGAAATTCTATTTTTGGATATCTCACTCTAGATGGAGCTCCAGTTTAATCCAAAGATTTCACTTCTGAGGCATCAAACAATCATAAAACAGGCCATGAAAGAGATCTATAACGAGCCAAATTTGGAGTCAACTGTCTAACCTTTACTGTGTACTTCCTGTCAACCAAAAGATTTGGAGACTTTAAATCTCTATGGACAATAGGAGGATTTCGTTTGTGAAGATAATTCATGCCTTTTGCCTGTGAAAGTTCAAAGCACCCTGATTAGTTTTGAAAGATACGACAAAAAGCTCTTGGCAAGCTAAAATCAAAGCAAAGGTAGTGACCATATAAGCAAAAATGCATACCACATCATAAGCCATATTCATACGACGTCTTTCATCTAACACCTCTCTTGCACCAGACTTATGCAACAGCCTAAACAAGCTACCTCTGAATGACAAACCACAGATTTAATCAAACCACAAAAGTAAAAAGTTCTTAAATATCTAGCAATAAAAACGGAAGATTTTTCCAAAAAAAAAAAAAATTGGAAGATGGGGATTCGCTCTAAACTCATGCTTGAGAGAAATAGAACAAAAGGAATGTCACAGGGGAAAGAACCCACAACCTTGATAAATATTCTGTCACTATGGACAAATTTGGGGGCTGCGTTACTGCACCCATGAAAAGAACAATATTTGGATGCCGTACACGCTTCATTATTGCAACCTAACAAGCAAAAGAAACAACAATACATATGAGATTAAAAAGCAAGGTGTAGTCAAAAGTTCATGTGAAATTTTATCAAACTCACAGCAAACACTCACCTCTCTCAAAAATTCTTTGAACCGGTCTGCATGAAACTCTTGCTCCATGAGAATTTTCACAGCAACTTCCTGTGGTTAAGATTATTATCCAGAAAAGAATAAGGATAAGGAGGTTGAAGAAGAGGAAGAGGCAGTACAAAGAACATTGTAACTCAATCAATCAGTTAAAACACCTTGAGAAAACTTAAAACATACTTGAGCTAATTGTACAGGAAGCTAAAATAACACTATTTACTATCATAAAACTCAACAATAAGACATTGATAGATCATACAAATGATTGACCAAACATAAAAGACTTCTATGCAAAAAATAGAACCAAATTTCACTCTCATAAAACCAACAAATCCCTAGAAAAATCCATAACATGTCTACTAATCAGGTATAGTAGTTGCCATTCTAGCAATTAGGATTATAGTACCAAACATTAAGACCTATATTCAACCTGTTAGTGGGCAGGTCAAGTTGCAAACAAATGGTAAACACGGCGCTCTAAACATTCGGAATCTCCAAGGCCAGATTAAGGAAATTTCTTGAACATAATGCATCTATAGTGCACTATGGTAAATAATGGATTGACACATCAATTCAGTGACATAGACTTCACCTTCATATCTCCTTGACTGGCTATTTTCACCACTAAATGCACAATCACAAGTTCCATAAGTTTTAGCATTTATTGTTAAATTTCACACTGAAAGCAAAAAGGAAACAAAGAGGTGTAACATGTCTTCAAAGACAATGTTTATGATAAGAGAGGCAGCTTACCGAGCCATGCCATTCAGCACGGTGGACTGTTCCAAAGGAACCTAACAAGAAAAACCAGTTCAATGTCAATCACCATGCCACAAGGAACAACTATTAGCTAATATATAGCTAGTAGGCATTACTGTCTCTCTCAAAGTGACATAAATACCAGAAATGCTCTACCTGCTCCAATTCTCTCTTTCAAAATAAGATCACTCCAAGGGATGTCCAAATCTTCCACATCATGTGAAAGCTCTTTACTTTGTTTAATAGATACCAATTGACTACTGTCAAAGAACCTCGAATCTTTACTAGTATTCACCATCTCGTATGATAAAAGTGGTTGGACATGCCTGTGCCCAGTGGATGGGATATGCTTTACGGGGATTGGGTCTTTGGTCATGTTTATTGATTGTTTAGCATTATGTGAAGGATTATATGGTTTGGAAAGTTGGGAATCTCTTTCTTGTTGAACAATATTACTTCTTTCATTGCCTGCCAGGTCAACTGGCTGAGAATACATAGAAATTCCAGAATCTTCTTCAGTAACAGCACCTGGAAATACACAACAAAACAGCACTTATTATTGAAATCTTACATTACAATAGCCTAAACCCCTGAAGAGATGAAGTAAAAGAGAAATCCAACAAATTGCATATATAACATTAGAGTTTTCTTGCATGGAATGAGCGAGGAAAAAAACTGTTTAACACTTGCACTACTACATCAGTCTTCTGTACCAATGTGAGCCATGATCTAATTAATTCATTATTTTAAGCGTTAAAAAATAAAAGAAGCATCAATCTTCTTCACAATCCAAATGGATAATGAGAACAAAGGGACCAAACTGCAATAAAGTAAATCTTGTGTTTCAACTTGCATCTCAGCTGTTATTAAATATGACAACTTGTGGAGACAACTTAAAGGTCAACAGTTGAGACCTTGAAATGTGAGTTACACTAAAATCCGATAGAGTGGGGTGGGGGGTTCTTCTAGAGCATTGCACTTGCTATTAATTGCCAAATGAGGCACTTCCGATGTAGCAAGATCAAAAGGAAATCAAATACCCGAAGTGATACAGCTAGGAATATGTATGAAGCTTGTCTATTTTAGTTCTCTTTCTTATACTTCTGTTTGTAATGTCAATCTATAGCATTCTGAAACAAACATTTCAACCCATCAGTTGCAGAACGTTTAACAAATTCCAGAAACAGTAAAGGAGTTAGTATCATTCAAATAGAAGAAAGGAGATGGATTGATATGCGAAAAATCAATTAAAAGAGGACTCAACTTTCAATACCATGTTTGGAACATGTAAAACTAGAAACAATGTAGGCACCAGCAACTACAAAGCATACACAGAAGCAGAAGATAAAGACAATAAATAGAAGAAGAATTAACTAGAGACAAGCCAAAGGAGTCACGTGGGTTGGCCTGTTGATGCATTACCTGCTGAAGTATTATCAAAGACAAGATTGAGCGACTGACAGTCCGAAAAATACTGTTTGGCCATTGACCTGTAATCAACGGTAGGTTCAGCTGATTTCATTCGGGGATAGCGCAACGGTGAAGAAATTGAGATGGAAGAAGGGCCATTGAGCGAGGAGTCGGGCTCGCATAAACAGCCTGGCTTCCCTATTAAGTCAATTAGATATTCTCTGGAATGGGAGAAATACACTTTGTAAGATGTCTTTGATAGATTCTGGCTGCAAGAATCAAACAACTAGAGACTAAATGTCTTTGATAGATTCTGGCTACAAGAATCAAACAACTAGAGACTACTGGTACAGTTCGAATTACATTATAGTGCACTGGGAAAACAATTAAATAAAAAAATTTATTAATGAGAGTCTAAATGTTGAAAGAATTTTTATTTTTTAGCTCTCTGCAAAAGCTATCAAGACACATGTTCAACAAATGTAACATTTACCTGCTACTGCAACACGCTTTAAACAAATTTTTAGTTGATAAAGAACATAGTGACTTTCAAATTCAAAATGATGCTACAGCTTAAGTATTTGGGAAATCCAAACACAACCGTATCAGCACTTTGGTAAACATTGGATTGAAGACAACAATACCCAAAGTTGAAAAGTAAACAATATCACTCTGCTTCTCAGATAGACTACTAAACAAAATTTGACCATTTGTTTCAATTCTTACATATATAACCAACAGATATCATAAAAGCTAAGAAAGAATACCTTTCAAGACCAAAACGTACAAGACATGAGGTAGCATCATCTCTTCTGCAATATCTGCACCCCTTTGCGATTCGACAAGGTAGATCAATCATATCAGCTAGAACCTAGACAAGATCACACAGTTCACCATTAACTCTCTTTTCTTCCTAGGAAGAAAAAGATAGGCTACATAAGACAGAGTATCGAATCTGGTTAAGCTATTAAAAGAAATCTGTTACACTCTTGGCATACTCAAAATACTAGGATTCACCCAAAAGTTTAAACAGCAAAGCAGAAAACCAATTAGCAATTACAAAACACCAAGATAGAATCTACCTTAAATAGTAAACATCGATGTCTACATAAGCCAATGGAAAGGCTGCCTATAGGGACCACAACGGATCCTAAACAATCTTTTACATCATGACTACGTTCCCTCCAGATCAACAGCAAATCTTCTTCCACAGAAGCTGATCCCCTTATGGTAACAACAAAAAAATATGATAAACAAAGTATTATATATCAATTGCAATATAAAAACCACTTCAACCTGCTCCAATATGAATATTACTTACCCCATGCAATTGCATACAAGCTTTGCCAGCTGATCAACTACCTCTTTTGATGTTCTACAGCTGCAAGAAATGTTATGAACTCTATTTTGAAGTTCCTTCAAGCCTGGATCACTACGTTGATCAATCAAAACCACTTCCAGTGACGAACCATCACTTGGATTCACAGATTTCAGAGACTCAATCGATGGGATGCGACCATTCTCTTGTAGATCAGTGCACACCGTCCACACATATGGATCCATTCCATGAATTAGGTAAAAACCATCAGGAATTTTGTCAAAGTATGACAAGCAACCATTCACCTGATGCATGTTGAGTATATAAGACAAATTAAGAACTCCAGAAGAAAACAAAGTTAACATGACAACATGCAACCCCCTCTAACCTAGAAACAGAGAATACCATACAAAGCTACACTGATTTGACACTAAAATCTAAAATCAACAACTTGCAAACCCAATCATGAGCCCAAAACGTTTTCCTATCAAATACTATGATTTTTGCTGACTTTAAAATAATGTGTTGTTGTTATCCACACTTTAAACAGTTGAAGGATCGAAAAAAAACCTGGCTGAATCAAATGAAATTCCCCGGCCATGAAACTTTTTGAAATAATCCTTTGGTCTTTTGTAACACCATTAGAACCTGAATTTCATATTTTCTACTCAAGTCATGGGAATTTTAAGTGCAATTAGTTCCACAGATCACAATGTCAATGAAGAGGAGTTAAAGACCCAAGATAGCATATTACATCATCTCCAGTTTCCTGTGCCAATTGTTTAATAAAGAATAACATTACTTGTGGACCCATTGGTTTCTTCCACCAGTCCCTTTATTGTCTCAACAATCTATGGCCTTCCACTTATAAATTTGCCTCTTATCTCTCTATTCAAAGCATTGTGCATGACAGCACTTGTCCTTATAGAACTATGCTAAGAACCAGATGGAAAGAGAAACCCTACTTGGTTGCTAATATAGTATACTACCAATGACAAGGATTCAATGTACATAAAGGCAACGAAACAGAAATGGGAAAAATCACAGTAGTAAGTTATTAATCCTTTTAAACCTTGCCTGTCAGGTACCCTTGAGGAAAATTAATGTCCTAACTTAACTATGCTATTATTTATGTGGGCTTCTGAAGAAAAAGAAAGGTAGAAATAATATGGATAAGAGTTCTTAACTTGAGCAATTAATTCCATATTCAGTAACAAGGATCATGAGGATGAGAAAGGAGGGCATGGGCCTTTCTTTCCTACATAAGAAATTTTGCTATACAATTTTCATCAAAAATTATTAGCAAAACAACCGCATAATTTCAACAGCAACAAATGTGAATTCAACAAAAGTAAATTCCTCAAAAAGATACCAGTCGGTACATTCAATTCCTGTTATACGCCACTAGTAATGATCATCTAGAGAAACAATTTTACTATGCATCAGCACTGTCACGTATTTCTTAGAGATGAATAATAAGACAGCAAAGTTGAACAAGTACTAAAATTTTGCCAAGTCCATCAATTTCAATCATCGAACTACCAACAAAATTACAGCGGACATTCCTCCACAAACTATGACAACAAGTTTGCAAGTAAAGTTGGACGGATGTTGTTCTCCGCCTCAATTAAAACGCATACATGTGGAAGCTAGGAGCCAGAAAGTATGGAAGTGAACAACAATAATTATTACCGTCGACAAAACAAGCATATTAAGCCTGTCGAGTGAATTCATATGCCATCATAAGTAATTCATATTCAAGGATTTAAAATTAACTTGTCGAAACACGTCTATCTCTACACCATATAACTATGAAAATCTGCGCACTTGGATTTCTTTTAGACACACGCACGCAGTCAAAAGCAGAAAATAACACGACGATAATGCAAAGTACGAAAATTAGAAATAATAATCGCACCCAAAATCTATGTGACACCGCCTCCGGAGAATTAGAGCTGGAGGAGCGCAGCGCAGATTCATCAGGAACTGGATCCAGAAAATTCGGATCATCAGCACAAGTTGCTTCGGACGACAAGCGCAACGCCAAAGCCAGTTGCAACTGATAACTCTCCTCCGTCTGCTGCGCCCAGCTCTTTCCATAAGAACCCCCCGAAAACGCTTTACTATCCCCCGCCCTGGCCCTAATCAAATTGCCATCCTCATGCATGTAACCGCCGAACGCTTCAATCTCATTTCCTCCGGCCGTTGACAGAGTGGGAGGATAATACTCTCCAGACAACGAGCTCTCTCCAAAGCTACTCCCACTCGATTGCCGTTGCAATCCGATCGACGCGGAGTATAAGTTCACGTTCCCAATCCGATTGTTACTAGACTGTTGATTCGGCCTATGATCGGACTCCCAATCAAAGCCTCTCTCTGACTTGAGCTTACTATTCTTTGACTCGCCCGAAACGGACGATTCATAGTACTGCGGCGGGTCTAACTGTTCGTCAGGGAACTGACTGAGAAGCTTGTAGTTGGATCTCCGACCAGGCATTTCCATGGGAGATCTCCGATTTGAAGACTTTTGCTCTTAGCTAAAAAAGAAGCGTAAAAACCCTAGAAGAACCGCCATTAAAATATAGAGAGAGAGGGGAATACGGAGGTCTGGTAAAGGTGAGCTGAACCTGATGGAATGAGTCTCTCTCTAGAATTGTTTTTCCTCTTTTTATCTTTCTCTCTCTCTAGAATTCTATTGTCGGAGAGCGAAAGCGGTGCGGTTTTATTCGGTGGCGTAATCGTAATATCAAACAGAATTGCCTTTTCATTTTTGAATTAAAGTTTTTGGGAAATGGTTACTTTACTCCGCTATTCGTTCACACATTGATTGCTGGGCAGTGAGTGACTGCTACGTTTCCTGAAATTTCTTGTTGTTTGGCAGATTCAATAAAGTAAACGGTCCAATCCTTGCTTCTTAACCTTTTAAAAATATACTATTCAAACATGTAACATTTTTGGATTATTCATGATCTCACCTTCTTAAATTTCCAACAATATGTGCACTTTTGGTATTAATTAATGATTATTCCTATGGAAATGGAATACCCGCACAAAAATATTACTTATTCTCTTTTGCTTTTCATCTGAAGTTTCTAATTTGGAAGTCGATAAATTATACTCTTAAAAAATCGTGCCTCGGAAAATACCAAATTGACTCCCCAAGGGAACAACTTGTTTACTGCATTATTAGATAAACAAGTTGAGTGGCCACTGACGTTCCATTGTCAGAATTTAACATTATTGGCTAGCATTATTAGATCTAAGAAGTCGCCAGCAAGGTAATTTCCTTGTAGCTACAAGTCTACATAGTGAATACGACTAACGTTGAATAATGTAAGAGTCTCACTATTGCGGTAAATACTTTATGAAGTGCTACTTTTACATTTACTCTTTCCAAATCACATTTGCATGCCACTATCAGGAAACTTGGCTGGTTACACTTTCGTGATTTTTAAAATTTTGTTATATTTAAAAAACTTAAATATTAAAGATAAATTAATTTATTCAATTTCTTATAAAATAAAATTTGAATATTTTTATTTAAAATAAATAAGAACAATTTTGTGTATAAAAAAAAAACACCAGCCTTTCGTATAATTTCATTAATTCCACCATGCACTTTAAAAATTTTACGAGAAGCCTTTTATTTTGTGGAAATTTGAGAATTAATCATTCATTAATTCTCTTTCATTTATCATTTTGGGGACGCATTAATTAAACTCTACGCAGATAGAAAGTTATAATGCAGTATATATCCAACATATTGATTTATCTTATTTACATATTAATGCTATATTAAAAATTAAAAATATATATTAATTTACTTTAGTAAAATTTTGCTTTATTTATAACATGATATTAAACTAAATATCTTGCTAAATTTTAAATTATTATAATAAAATTATCAATTTCTTATTCTATTTATATTTTATATTTTAATAAATAATTTATAGTTAAATTAATAATTGCATCTCATTACTTATATCAAAAGGTTTAAATAATTTTTTATATGAAACATAATTTATTTTTATTAGTTATTAATGATTTATTACATTTTTATGATAATTAATAATATATTAATTAGTTTAAAACAATAGCATTGTAAATTTTTATTTTATTATATAATATTAATAATAAGTAAATAAGACGGTTAACATATTACAACAATTTATAATTATGTGATAAAACTATATTAAAATAAAATTATTATTATTATATTTGTAATATAATTAACTATATATAAGTATGTTAAATTAATATATTAATATTTTTTAAATGATAAAAATTACTGGAGAGAGACTAAGGAATAACTTATAACTTTTCACAAAATATAATAACTTTCTACGAGATTTTTAAATTACAATATGTTTTCAATTGTAAAGGTTGGTAGCCATTTGTCTGCTAAGAATATTTGGTCGTTAAAATTATTACTTTATTTTTATTTTCTAAATTTATGTATTTCAAGATATCTAAATTCAAAATATTTTTATTAAATAATTATCAAACTTCAAAATAAAATTTTAAATATTTTGTTTTAAAATTAAACCTTAATTTAATTATGAGTTAGTGATTAGTGTTTAAATAATTAAGTAATATATATTTAGTTAATTGTATAATTAAATTACAAAAAAGATAAAAACCAAGAATCAACATTAGTTTTTATGATTTTTATAAATTATGAAAACAATAAACAATAAAAATTAAAAATTAAAAATTAAAAACTTTTTACTTAACTTTTTTTAAAAAAAATAAGAATAGAACCACATAAACTCTTAAATAAGTTGATTAAGAATAGTCAACAAATTATCATTATTTGTTAATATATTGTACATACATTCCATAATATAACATCCAAAAATGTTAATTTGTTCGAGCTTGAAGCTCAATCTAGTAAATTATAACCTTACATGTAAATAAATTGAATTTCATTTTTAGAGCATATCATTGACAATTAGAAGATAATATATTGTATTTTATTCAATAAATAAAAGAGTGATGCTTAGTAAATCGATTGTGTCAATTTTTATGACATAGAAGAGTATCTATTTGAAAAATTTTATGAAAAATAATTTGTTTCATTTAGAACATGATAATAGTTATTTAATAAATATAATTAAATACATTATTGAAATAATATTTAATATCTATTTCAAAGTTAAAGAATTTAAATTGTATTATTCATTGAATTTTGTAGAAATGTGTAATAAAAAAATTATTATTATGGTTTAATTTATATGATATTAATATTGCGTATCTAATTTAATAGTGTATCAATCACACCTTTTATAAATATTATGAAAAAAAAACTTTTACATTATTATGTTTAACAAAACTCCTATTATTATACTCCATCAAATTCAAATTCCTTCTTATAATGTGACAATGGGCTAGAACGACATTTTTTTATCAAGGAAGCTTGTAAAAAGGAAAGTGAGCAGGAATAAGATGCTAAGGGTGATGTACATATGTAAAGATGTTAGGTCAAGTAATACACATATGTAGAGTGCAGCAATAGTGGACACTGACAAAAATTAATTGAGTTAAAGAGTATGACACTAGAATATGACGTACACATATCGAATAAATTAACCTAAATGACGTGACACAAAGGCTTACATATTTGACAATTGTTGCTCATATTGATATTTGAGCATTTATATAATCATAACAACAATAACAATAACAATCTGCTCAAATATGAGATTTGAGAAAGCTCAAAAATACCCAATTTTAACCTTATTTAGTTTTAATAGTTCTAAAAAAAGGTTTCTAAAAAATGATTGGAAGAAACCAATAGACAAATACGTAAATAATAACTACATAAAATAAAAAAATAAAAATAAAAGTAGGTAAATAAATAAGCAAACAACAAAAAATAAGCCAAACAACAAAAAAACAATTATAAATAACTAAATAAATAAAATAACTAGAGGAACAATTGCATAAACAAAGGTATTAAAGCTAATAAAAAGACACGAGAATCAAAAGACAAGGTTCAAAAGCCCGTGAAAAGAGAAGGACGTCTTTATACAGGGTCCTCTAATCATATCCTAATTTATCAAAGTTTTTTATTGAGGGTTAAGTCATTGGTAAGTTCTAGTAGGATATATCTTTCTTTATCATAACCACCTAATTCTTGGTGGCTCTTCCTCTTATTCTCTTACAGTTCTCAACTATAATCTTCTCACATCTTCTTATTGAGGTATTAAGATGTCTTATCTTAAAATGTCTGAACCATCCAAACTTTTCTCTCTCATTATACTATCGATATTAGCCACCCAAACTTGTCCTCTGCCACTTCATTTTTGACTTTATATCTTTTAATAAGGTTGCATATACAACGAAGCATCCTTATCTTCGCTACTATTAAGTTATGATTATGTGCTTGTTTGACGAACCAACACTCTACACTATAAAGCATGATCAAGCTAATTGCTAAACAATTAAATTTACCTTTTAACTTGATTGGTATATTTTTATCAAATAAAACTCATGAGGTGCTCCTCTATTTTAGCCACTCTAATTTGATATGGTGAATTATATCATAGTCTATCTTTCTACCATTTTGGATAGTGAATCTAAGGTACTAACTATATAACAAATATTGATCTCTAGATTGGATGTAACCCTGCAGCCCGAAAAGTAACGCTCTAAGCACTCTGTCATAGTCCTTCTCATTTTAAAGCCCTTAAATTCTAGCATATCCCTCTAAAGTTATAGATTGACATTAATACGCTATTTTGTTTCATCAACTAAAACAATATCATCAGCCAACAACATACAACAAGGCACATCAAATTGTATATTCTTGGTAAGCTCATCCATAACTACTACAAATAGGAAGATGCTCAACGAGGATCCTTGCTAAGACATGATATGATAGAAAAATAATTTGTATCTCCTCATATAATCCTTACTCTAGTCTTAGCATCTTCATTTACTAATAACACGTATATGAGCAACAATTAATCCTTTAATTTCTAAACAGATATAGCAGTTCATTAAAAACCAATAACTACCTTTCATATTTGTAAGCATAAATAAAAAATCTCAAAATTTTCAAATACCAAGTAAACCATAAAGCCTACATAATAAGTGTTGAATTTTGGTGAAGTACACGAGGTATTTTGAAAAGAGAACTAAAGGATCATCAGTCAACCCTTTGTGAATTATTAGGAAAGCAATTTGGCGATCGCGCGGATCCTAATTTTGTCTTTGCCTATAAGCAAAGACTTTATTTTATCCTTAGTAAGAAAGTTTTTCTGTATTACGCCAAGGCTCTATAAGATGAACAAGTTACTCTTTAAGCCAATTAATAAAACATATTGAAAGAATGAATTAGGAGAAGAAGCAAGACTCCCAATTATTGAGTTTGACGAACTTGGCAAAGAGTTTTAAGAGATCGGAGTAAAGGGGAGGTAATCGAGGATTTTATCCAAGACAAAGGAAGGAGATGGAATTTGCTTCCATTTCAATTGGGGATCCACTATGCTTCCTAAAGGTGAATAGGTTGGCCTCTTTATTACTGTTTTTTCCCAAATATTCCAAGTTCAATTTTTATTGCCTAATTTCTCTCACAACAATTCTCCTTTCTTATATATATCCTTATCACTCCTTTCTTAGGTTTTAGTTTTATCATGTTAAAATAGAAATTTAAAACACCACTTTTATGATATAGTTATGTTAATTTAAAGAGAAAGACGAAGATGAGTGTTGTGCTAAGGATGTTTGGAATATGAGTGTTGTGTTAGGGATTTATGGAGAACGAGTGTCAATTATTTTAGGTTTAATCAAAATATTATCATTATTTTTATTTTTTAATAAAATAAAATGACAAATGACATGTCATCTGCTAGGCTAACGCATTAACTGATCTGACATGTCACATGTTCCCATATAATGACATCACATCTAACTAATGAAAAACTAGTAGAATGACTAGTTTATACCTTATGGATTGAAACAAAGCAAAGGATCTTTAGTAGTAGGGAATCCAATGTTGAAACTATCACACAATGGCTATTAAAGAAAATCAGGACAACTACACTTGCAAGAGACATTACTAATCTCATAAGTCTAGAAACTTGTCAAGCTTATGCTTTACTCTAAGTGATGTTATTATGATTTTATGGTTAAGCATTTATCAGTTTAATACTTTATAGTGCATGGACCTTGAGTTGTAACCTAAAGTATCTTTTTAAGCTTACTTAATGAATTATTTATTTATCTTTAAAAAAAACAAAGATATGAACACCTTGCCATTAGAAGAGCTTGTTGGATCACTCATTGTCTATGATATGAAAATAAATGAATTGCATGAAGAGGAAGTGGCTATAGAAAGAAGAGATTTGGTGTTTAAATTTTCTAAAAATAAGAAAATTGATGAAGAGGATATCTCTACAAGTGAAGGTGGTGTGTATGATATAAAGCTCATCAAAGAGAAATTCAACTTGTTCTTAAAAAGGAAGAGGGACATAAAATTGAAAAGGAAGAAAGTACTTAAAACCGCATAGGATGGCGCTATTAGTTTGGTAAAATATGGTGCCAAATAATGACGAGGTGCCCTTTTCTTTAAATTCATATAATAATAATGATGATTATATATTAATCTTTTATATGATGAATTAGTGAATCTATAAGTCTATGAACTTGAAAAAGAATAAATAATCTCCTAAGTATAAAAAGATTAAAAAACTCAAAGATGTATGAATGATTGAGAATGAGAAATTGAAATGTGATATGCATGACACAATATAATCTAAGAGTGTGTATTTTGCTAATGATATAGTTGATGATCTATTGTATGAGAATGAGACATTGAAGAACAAGATCAAGGTCCTCAACGAATTATTATGTAAGTTTACTCTAGGAAGTGAACAATTAAATAGCATGCTTGGACCTTAAAAGAGCTCTAATGATAGACATAAATTTGGTTTCATTTATGGAAGTGCTCTATCTAATTCCAAAATTATTTTTTAAGAGGTAAGTGTTTACATAATGTGTTTATGCTTAAATCATCATATGAATATATTGCAACTTCTAAATACTGCAAACATCATATGCTCATCTAGTACCTTTTAGGTCCTAAACATAATGAAAATTACATGCATTATCATCCAAGGTCATACCGAAAAAGCATGCAATATTCTTCTCATTCATATATTCATCTTTATTATCAAGATAACATGAAAAAGGCTCATTATAATCTTATGTCTTATAAGAAACAATGAAGCATGATATTTGCTTAAAATCACTGCAGGTCATATTTTCATAAAAATAGATATCATATGTTATATGATTTGTTAGGCCTCACTATCATACACTGAGATCCTATCATTTTTCTCATAGCTAAAATAGAGCATTATATCATTGACATCGTTCATTAAGACCTAAAAATGCATATGAGTCTTTTCGTATGTACTAGTTGCTTATATGATAGAGTTTTTGAAAAAAGAGGAGGTATAAAGTTTTTGAAAAAGAGGAAAGGCAAGTTATATATTTTCACCTTTTGATGTTTATAAACATATATATTATATGTCCCTTTTAATGTTGACAAAAAAGGGAGAGAAGGTAATATTAAAACTTGATTGTTTCATAATGAATGAATCAAGTGGGTGCATATATTACGTGTTGCTTTAGCATAAGGGCAACTTACCCAATATCATTTATTTTCCTAAATATCACCAAATATTTTGTCATTGTTAAAAAGAAGGTGATTATTAGACCAAACAAAATTCTAAACCATAATTTTGATAATAACAAAATATGTTACTACTAATTTTTTATACTTTTTGATATTAGCATGTTAATATATGAAAGACTAAGTTTAATGGAAGAGTAAAATGAGAAAAGGAGTCAATTAAATCAATTGAGCAATTTAAGGATAGAGAAAATGAGCAAACTAGAGCACATTTGCAATTCAAGTGAAGAATTAAGAATAAGAAGGAATCAAGCATATTAAGATTTAAGCAAATCGTTATAATCTTTTTTGTAATCTTATATTGGTCATTTAAAAGAAATAAGGGTTTAATCGTTACATGATCATTTTATATAGTGCATAATGCATAAATTTTGTCTTAATTGAGTTATTTTAATCTTTCAAAAAATCTTTTAATCTTCATATATACTTTCAATTATTTTTAAAATAGTTTTGAATCAAGTTTTTGTCAAAATAGATTGTTTTGATCTTTACATGAATTAAGAAGTTTTTAAATTTTTGTTTCAAGAAGTTTGGTCGACCAATGTATAGAATGATCGACCAATATAATAGTATGGTGGAGTGAATGTTAATAATATGTACCGTGAGTTTTTCATGTTTAGTTATTTTCATATGTTAGAATTTATCTATTACTTTATGTTGTTTAAGTTTCATCCAAATTCATAGTTATTAAGGGTCTTTTTGGTTTATTTGTTCAGCTTATAGAAGTTTTTTTTTTGTCTAGATATATTGATCTAGTTAAAATTTTTTGACTATTCTTATTGTGAATTTAGTTGATTAAGTTTGTCTTAGTTTTAGTTCACTCTTATCATTCCCTTTTTTTCATGATGCCATTCTCTCTTTGCTAACTTTTTTTGTGAACATTCTTAAAATATATGTCTCAATTTTCTGTGAAAATACTCCTTTTGTGTGATCATTTGGTTTTTTTATACAAGTTACTTACGTTTTAGCGGAATTCTTTACTGGATTGTTGTTATTGTTATTGTTGTTATGTGATCATTTGGTTATTGTTAAAAAAATTAGGATTAAATTATTATTTTAAATTGTATTATTGATGTTAAATGGGGTTTGTTATACAATATGCCATATTTTGATTTGAGCTTATTGTTATTATGTGTCTTTCATAACAACTTCAACATCCTATATTTTTATCCTAATTAACAATTGCACATACTTATAAATATAATTGTACCATTTTTTTAATGACAAATCAGTTTGCAAAATAAGTCCCCTTATATAAAATGCATTATTTATAAGCTTATGATCTTTTGCAATTTATGTGTAATTTGAAAGCTAAAATTTTGCAAAGTTATCTAAATTAGAATATTTATAATAACTTAGTCGTTCTCTTTTCAAAAGGGATGGGAAGGATCAAAATCAACAAACAACAATGTCGAAGCCATAGAAGCAATACAACACTAGACATACTTTAGTTTAATCCCAATCAAACATCCAAAGAATTAAGAAAGGTCAGTTAATTAGTTTAAGGCCTATATTTTTATTATTAAAATTGTTCATTTTGGTAAACATTTTATTATATTATTCCATCAATTATTAATTTAATAATGTTTTTTAAAATGCATGCATAGGAGAAAAGCACTTAAGCTTCATTTAGAATTAGTTCAATCTTAATTGATGACTTTAAAAATAAATTGAGTTCCCTTTCAACATACCTAATGCTTGATTGTAAGCCTTAAAAACAATTTAGAAGAGTCTGAATTTCTTTCCTTTTTTTGTCTTTATTTGAGGCTAAAACTCTTTTTTTCAAGAAGAAACCCATTTTTTATTTTTAGAAATCTAATTCATCTTGTTTAAGCCCATTTATGTTTATTAAATAAGAATAATATTTATTTGAGTTTATTAGTACATTGACTTTGACTTAGTGTTTTTTTGTTTAAATTTGGATTAAAAAATTTTATTTAAGCTTTTAATTCCATTATAACAATTTTGTTTTTACTTTATTTTAATTTAATCTCAGAAGCTTTAGTTGGATACATAGCCCATTATTTGTAATTTATGTTTTGCTTAAATTAAGTTCATAATTTCATTAGCTTAGTATTACCTAAATTTTTTTCTGCCTTTCAAGACTTTTAAGATCTTTTTCACTGGATAAATGATTGAATTCAAACTCTTTGTTTAAGAGTTTTAAAAACTCAATATTACTTTTATCCAAATTAGATTAAATAAATTAATTTAGTCATTTTTGTAGCCTCCTTTTAGGATTTCTTATATTTTTAAAATAAAATCCTTCAAATTATTTCTTTTTTATTCCATTAAGAAATTTTTTCATTATTATTTTTGTTTAAATCACATTTTCATGCAAATCAAAATTTACCTTCTAAAAATCAAAGGTCTAGTTTTTTTCATTTTAATCCCTAAACATGACTCTGCCTATTTTATTTTAAACATTTGCTAAAATCACAAACTCTTACACATTATTCGTTTACTTTTTTAAAAGTTACACCCAAGTTTATATATCTTTAAAAAGTGTTCCAAACTTGCAATACCTTTTCAAATCTAACTAACTACATAGGTTAGTGAAATAAGGTACCTAATATATTCCCTATTTTATAATTAGACCTCAAACTCTTTTTTTTTCTTGGTTAGGATCCTTTCAGTATCTTTTCCTTAAAATTTTCTCTATCTTCTCTTAAATAAGGTAGGGTGATGTCTTCAATAAGCATCTTTTTGATATTCAATCTTATCCCTATTATAGGATATTAAAAAAAATATCATTGTCAACATTGAATAACCGTTGTCTTGCTATTAAAACCAATTTTAGTCACTTTTCCGAAATTTACATGTAATTTCATCTTTTCCTTTCCTTCCACAATCATAAGTTAACATCACATATTTTTGTCCATCATTTTTACTTGTTGAAGAAGAACGTTTTGTCACACTAAAACCTTGAGTAACAAGATAAGTTTAGTAAAATTGACATCAATGAAGAAACTTTGAAATCCCATACATTTAATTGTAATTAAGCCACACAAAAAACTAAAATCAGATTAAGAATGAAACCTTGAGTCAAGAATATATGCAATCATGAACCAATGGTGTGAAAAATTTTTGACCCATTGTTATGAAGAACTACAACCAAGATTATAAGATGATTTGAATGCCATAAATAAATGAGTTGATAAGTTCAAAAAGTTCTATGAAAAATCAATGAAAAAAGTGGCCTTTCTATAAGTTACATAAAAGAGAATAATATTATAAAAAGAAAATATTCTAAAATAATATTTAAAAATTGTTATAGTATAGTATTCTAAACAAAATAGGAAGAAAATATATAAGGATCAAAGTATAACAGGAAACAATATCTTAGAATAATATTCCAAAGAAAGAATATTCTTGAATATATTTCAAAAGAAGAAACTTTAAACAAAAAAGAGGAACTGACAAATAGACATCACACATTTGGTCGTACTTGGGGCTTTATTGTTTTAAATGAAATTGAATTAAGGTAACCAATGCTCTAATTTGGATTAATTCCACATGTATAACCGCTTCTCTTAAGTGTTGTTAAACACATGCTAAAGTCTTTTTTCTTTGCTAGCATAATTTATTTATTTAGCAAATTCAAAAAATCAAATGCAACTTAATTCTTATAGAAAAGTTACTTACATTGCTCAAAAAAATTAATTAACCATTATATTAGATCAATTTATGACGTTATAATAAAAGTTAATTTATGTATTTTATTATTTTTATATTAAAAGGTAGTTAAACAGTTCACAAGCACAAGAATTAGGTTTTGAAACAAATATAGAGGAAATATAGTAATAATTATTAGCGTTTCTGTAGGGTTGGTTTGTTTTCGTGTTTTTTGTTATGGTTTAAAATGTGTTTATTTGGGTATTTTTTTTCATTTCTTGTTTTTTAAAATAAAAAACCACAAAAACTTTATGGAAACGTAAAAAAGATGTTTTTGTATGTTTTTAAAACCGGATTCTTTTTTTGTAAAGACAACACCACATTTTTTCAATCTATTTTATTTTCTTTTTCAACCTTGCTCTGCCTTAACCACTTTGTGCTTGCTCCATCCTCTTTGAGAAAAGGTCAACAATGGAGGCAACGAAGATTTGGTGCTTGACAAAGCTTTTTCCTTCATCTCTTAAAAGTTGAAGGTTTAGGTAGTCATGTTATTAAGCTTTTTTAGGTTGCAAACTAATATGATTTCTTTAAGTGGGGATCTTTTCCTTTGTTTCTTGGTTTTGTCATCTTTCATTGAATCACTTCATATTCTCACAAAGCAGGCGTTGGAAGAGGAAGAGGGTTTTGAAAGAATGGGGACTGAGAAAGAGAAGGAAGGCTTTGAAAGAGTGAAATTGTATTGCTCCATCATGTCCTTACTAACTAATGAAGAACAAATGTAGGATTGGAAATGGGATTGGGAGGATAAAAAGATAAACTTGACAAAAAAGTGATTGGGAGGCTTATGTCCTCTAACTCCGAAAAAGGTGGGAATTTTTCTTCAAGCTCTTGGTTATTATTGGATCCCGTTTTCAGAGTCCAACTCCGGAATCATACAACATGAACAATTACCTTGTTAGGCCCGATCCCTTCACTAATCCCAAGGTAACTAGTTCGGATGATCGAGTGAAGGTCGTAGGAGAGGAAAGTTGAAAACATGAAATTTGAAATAAAAACTTCGCAATCAGCAATGGTGGGTTTGCCGCGGTAAACTAAAAGTTTCACCACAGCGAAATTGTGAAAGTATTTCCAAGGACCTTTTGGGGCAAGTTTACGGCAACCAACCTTTGGCTTCACTACGGTGAAGTCCCCAAATCAAACCCCCCACGCCCTTCAAAAAAAATATGCCGCGGTGAAAAGCTAGCTTCACTACGGCGAAGAACTCAGATAATTCCCAAGTACCTTTCGGGACAAATACGCCGCAACGAAAGCTTGCCTTCGCCGCAACGAAAGCTTGCCTTCGCCGCAGTGAAATTGCCAAAATTAAATGAAAATACCCTTCGAGAAAGGTTTGCCACAACGAGACCTTCGATCCCAAACTCCCAAACTCAACTATCAAACACAAAAACTACATCTATAACTCAACAAAAGATAGTTATGAACAAATATACAAGAAACTTCTTCAATCTTAGTCTCTTGAGAATGAAATTCGAAACTTAGAAAGTCATGAACTAAAACAACAATAAAATTCATTAACATCAAAAGAAAAGAGTTTTACAAAGCTTTAATGGGAATTTCAAGTCACAATACATCATTTGTCCCATAACCCAAAAATATCACAAGTACATGAACGAATAAAACTCGAAATGCAACGATATGCAAATTGGAGTGATGCCTTGCCTCTCGTTCACTCGATCTCTTACTCATCACTTGAAGATGGGGGCGGAATGGGGGTGAGCCTAAAAAGCTTGTGGGTAACAAGCTTATAACCGAGAAACAGGCAAAACCATTGAAAGCATTCATTTCCATAGGAAATCTTGCATTGAATCCATAAAACACATAATTCCCAAATTCTCAACTTGTCGATCAATTCATAAACAACTTAAATCATGTATGCATCAAACTTGTCAACACATTCTAAACACATAAGCAAATTAGAATAGTTTGGGTAGGTCCATAAGGGAGTTTTTGCGAATCTCTAGAAATAACAGAGCGTACTTACACAATCCCAAATAATGGTCTTATCTAGTTCGTAAACAACACATACCATTGCAATCTCACATAATAATTTTACGTAGTTGTAACACGAGGGAGTCCATAAAGCAACTCCATGCCACTAGCGGGTAGGCGGGGGAAGCCTTTAACAGAGTCAATGTGCACTTGACAGAACAGAATGGACCACCTCAAACCCACACAATATATATTTCATAACTTGTAAACATATTGCCCAAAAAGACACATTTCGGAAACATGATTTTATAAGCACAATATATTTCCAAAAATCATTTCCATTTTTATTTCATAATTCATCCACAAAATTCATATACAAAACATGTAGCACTTTCTCAAAGCATTTAAAGAACAATAAATGCACATTTATAAGGTAGTTGAAATCATTTAATTCCATTTATTTGAAAGGAACATTAATGACTTATTAACTCAATTATAAACATGTAACCCACCTTGAATTTCCTTACTTAAACATTTGCTTAAGGATGCCTCTCTTCTTGCTCCTCTTACCTTCCTTGATTTCCTTTAACATTGGCAAAAATCCCAATTCAATAGGAATGTAAATCGAAAACCCACAAAATACATTCACTAAAGTTGATTCTAAAATATTTAAACCCATGCATTTCCTAGGCTTCATGAACTAAAATCATTCCAAAAATCCAAAGGATTCATAATGCACTTACCTTGAATCTCCACCAAATAAATGAATATTTAGCTCAAATGAAAGCTCTTCCATTCCTTTTTCTTTTTCTCTTATTGAACAACCTCAAAATCTCTCTTGAAAACTAAGAAAAGATGAAACCCTAGCTCAAACTTCCTTCTTTTCTCTCCTCTCTGCGATTTCTCTTCTTTCTCTCTTTAACTCACGTTTTTCTTCTTCTTCTAAGAGCAAGACCGCTTCTCTTCTTCTAATTCTACCCTTAATGAGTGTGCAATGTCCAATTTGCCCTTTCCTCAATGCCTTATGGTTTTTAAACTAAAGTGACTTACTAAAATGCCCTTTTTACACTACACTCTTACTAATTTAATTCAATTAACCAAAGTACTAAAATCCTACCAACATTGACATACTAATTAACTCCAAAAATAACTAATCTATCAATGCCTCATAATTTAATTAAATCATGCTTAACAGTAATTAAAAAATATTTGGGGCCAACATTTATTCCCCTCTTAAAAGAATTTCGTTCTCGAAATTCTTACCTGAGTCATTGAAGAGGTGTCGATACTTCTCCTTCATGGCCTCCAAAGGCTCCCACGTAGCCTCTTTCGCCGAATGGTTTCTCTACAAGACTTTAACTAGCTGAACTGTCTTGTTTCTGAGGACCTTTTCCTTAGTGTCTAAAATCTTCACTGGAGTCTCCTTACAAGTTAAATCATCTCTCAACTGAACATCAATGGTCTAAATGACATGAGAGGGATCTGATCTATACCTCCTTAACATGGAAACATGAAAGGTATCATATATCTGTGACAATTTTAGTGGCAGCGCCAAATTATAGGCTAATGGTCCAATATTCTCAACAATCTCGTAAGGACCCACATATCTTGGACTCAACTTGCCCTTCTTACTAATCCTCATAACTCCTTTTCTAGGAGATGTCTTAAGAAAGACTTTCTCACCGACTCCATACTCCATTTCCTTTCGATGTGCATTAGTATAGCTTTTCATTCTATTTTGAGCTGCTTTAAATCTTTGTGTAACTAGATTGACCTTGTCGATTGACATCTCAAACAATTTTGGCCCTATTACTTTCCTTTCTCCTTCTTCATCCCAGCATATAAGAGTTCTACATTTTCTTCCATATAGTACTTCATAAAAAGCCATTTGAATGCTCGAGTGTTACGAATTATTATAAGCAAATTCGACCAATGGCAAATGCTCGTCCTAAGTGCCTTTAAAATCCATCATACATGCCCTGAGCATTCCTTCAAGGGTTCGAATAGTCCTCTCATATTGGTCATCTGTTCTCATGTAGTCTCATTATCTCATCAATAAACTTCTTTGTTAGCACATGCAAAGAACCATTCTATTTAATTGCTAAAAAATGGGTTGACTTCATCAAATGATCAATAATAACCCATATAGCATTATGCATGACTTATATTGCTTATGAATTGTTTGAAAAGTTAAGAATTACTTGGGAATTACTCAGGTTCTTTGTCACGACAAAGCCAGCCTTTCTTCACGACATATTTGTCCAAAAGAGTGCCGGGGTTTGAT
>JANSVA010000005.1:44048748-44079010 GCA_025504915.1 Erythroxylum reticulatum
GAAAAGTATCACTAATAATCCAACGTTAAATTTTGTATTAATACGAATGATATAGCGAGTTACATTATATTAATATTTTTTATACAGTATGTATGAATTTTATTATTTAATAAATTAAAAATGATTTATAAAGACATATCTTAAAAAAATGTATAAGATTACGATTAAATATTTAATTTTACAAATATTTTAACCTATTATTATATAAAGGGTATATTGGACTTTCAATACTTAAAATATTAGTTGATGGGAGCGTTTTCGTTAATAGCTATTTCTGGTAAATAAACTGGTGAAAAAGTCATCCACTAAACATCTTTCATGACTGTTTGAAAAGTTAAACTGAGAACCAATCAACTAAAATTTAGTTGATTGGAGATTCACCAAACGAAACCATCGTATTATGTAGGGGAAATAGTACCATTAATTCAAAAGGTACACATCTAGATTTTGAAAATTTATGTTTTGTGATGATATGTATTTGTTGCCAAAACACCGACCCTAATAGCAGTTTTAAGCTTTTTCAGTTTTCAATGGCACTAAAATATTTTAAACAATTTCGTTAAGAGCTTGAGGCTATTTTTGGTTGTACACAAATGAAATATAATCGAATGATTTATAATAAAATAAAATATTAAAAAATTATTATTTTGAAAGAATGAAAGAGTTCATAATAATGTAATATAGTGAAATGTTATTTAGATAAAGAGTTTATAATGTAATATATTATAAAGTTATTTATCATTTTATATTTCATCCTAAACCTCCCAAATTGGAGGTTTTTATTTTTAATGTTTAAGATAAAATGTGATGTAATATGAAACCCTCAGCTTTTATCTTATTCTATTTAATTCCATCATAAAATCTCATCCTAAATGATGGAATAATATTCCATTCTATTGTGAAACTCGCAAATAAACATACCTTAAATCTAATACATAGGTTTGCATGTTTTACAAGATAATTGAACTATATGAATTATAATTTCAAGAATCCCTTTTGATCTGATTCTTTAATTAATGTTCCATATTTTAATATTTAAAAACATCAAATCTCAATTAATTGACATATACATTTTTTAGTTTTATTCATAATTTTTTAATAAAACTAAAATACAATATAATCCGTGTTATTTTATTTAAAATTAACAAAAAATTAAAATCAAAACAAAAGTTGTCATATAATTTAAGTAATTTTAAAAACTTTAAAAATTTAAAATTCGTAAAAGAATTCCTTACACTTTTTAATTTTTTTAAAAAATTTATCTTCAATTTTTGTTAAAATAGCAACAAATACATATAATATAATTATTATATATGGAATAACTAAATGTTACAGATACGATGATTCAACTCAAAATTTTTAATTTAATATGAATAAATTAAATTTGACATAAATTAATAATTTATATTAATTATAATAAATTATTAATTTAAATTATATTTAATTAGTTCGAATTAAGTTAGATCATTATTTGAGTAACATGTAATTAATCAACATGGAATGTTTATGCATTTGTCAATGTTATTTTTTAATAAAAGTTTAAGAAAAGAATTTTTCTAAAAAATTAAAATTATATTGTTTTATAACTTTAATACTATATATTTTTTAAAGTTAGTTAAACTAAAAGAGATTTTTATGTCTTTCTAGTATGTTTATTTATAAAATACTATGAATTTATAAATAATTCAATATATGTAATAATATAATATCCTCGGTTTCCTGGAAAGGACCAGATAAAAGCAGGCTGACATTTATTTTCCTTTTCGACAAGGTGAGTATTGAAATTTGAAATCTCAACCAGTGGGAAGTATCTTGCGTCTTAGGCTCTTGTTCTTCCTTTATCTCACAATTCAATTGGCCACAAGCAAAGCAACTTTCCTTTTAATTTTATCAAATCGGGAAAGATTTAGAACTTAGAAACTGACTTGCAGAGTGGATTCAATGAATCGTTAAAGCGTGTTGACCATTTATATTATAATTTGTACAAGTTGGATACTAAGGCCAGCATAGCATGGCATGTGCCTTAAGTGTGATTAGGTCCGATAAAAGCAGAATGTCTCGAGGTTTTTTTTTCTTCTTTTTCCATGATTAATATATCAACGTTATCATTAAATTGATATAAACTATTAATTTGTCAAGTAATCTATTTATAATCTATAATGTATAAATTATTATTATATAAATTTATTTAAAAATAAAAATTTCATTTAAAAATCATTAAAAAATGATTAATTACAAAAAAATCTTAAATATTATAAATATAGCTTAAATTTTAAAAAGTGACAATAAAATACTTAAATTTATATTTTTTAATTATAACCTAATGTTAATTTTTCTGTTATGGTTATTAATGTGACATACTTCGTGCCTAAAAACTTTATTATTATTACATGTTAGCAATGGTCATGTTGGACTAAGCCCGTTAAATCCACCAAAAGTGCCCAGTAGTTGCCACGTGTGGGTTGAAGAACCAAATATTGGGAGGGAAACGAAAACAGAAAGGGCGCTTGAAAAAAAGGCGCTAAAAGTAAAGACACACATCTCTCCTGTTCTCTTCTTTCCTCTTCCTCCATCTCCATGAAATCGAAAGGTACGTTCTCGATCCAAGGTCGACGATATCTCGTTTCATTGATTCACTCTGTTCAGTGAATTAGCCTTTACGTTTCTTTCTTCTCTCCTTTTCTGTTAATGTTTTTGTGGTTTCATTAAGTTTAAATGGTTGTGGCTTCCATTTAACTTGTGTTGTTGAGTCTGCTCTGCGTTCAAGTTGCTGTTTCATTTCGTCAGTTTCGTGTCTGATTCTTATGCAGTGGCACTATGTGTTGCCTATTTTGTGGTATCTGTATCGATGCAGTGTTCTAGTGATAAACGTAACGTGTTGATGTTCTAGTGATGAATATTTTTGAGTCCATCAAGGAGTTCAATGACCCATAGTATCAGACTGACAAATGGAAACAATCTTCGTTACTGTAAATCTCCAGTGAAGCATGGTTTTTGTTTTAAGTCCTTTACGCTTAAGTGAAGCAGCGATATCTACGGTCGCTATTCTCAAGCTTTTACTTTTAAATAGCTGATAGTTGTCCGCGAAGTTCTAACAGGGGACTATGGTTGACACTATTTGTGCAAGAACACAATATCATAATTTTTGTTCAACACTATACCACAATTATAGTTGCCAACCGCAAACCTTGATTATCTTTTTGGAAAGAGAAAAGGAAAGAACAAATTAGCAGCTTGCATTGCTCGACATTGTCGTGTTATGTAGTGTTTTCGGATGAATGGCTCAGAAAGATGAGCTTAATATTAAAAGATTTAAACCATGTTACACATGTACATGCTACATACCCATATGCTAATGGGATTGTACACTTTGGTTTTGCACCTATTCTTCTGTAAACTAAGTCAAGCTACTTAAAAATGGCATGGTAAGGTGCTAGTTATTGTCCCCCAAACACGGTCTTAGTCAATCAGGAAGCGCCACAAAATTATTAAGTGAATGTTGCAGAAAATGTTATCTAACCATCCGCTTTCTTAACTTTTGTCTTCGCAAACTTGCTGGCTGGAAAATGCAGCCTAGCCATTAGAGGACGCGGGGCTCGAGTCTTCTGATCAAATCCTCTTACACAAACATATCCTGAATTTGTTAAACTTATCAGCAAATAATGAACTTTCACATATTTCTAGATAATATTGTGAAATAACTAAATTCTTTAACATCACAAAAGCCATGGAATATAAACGGCAGGGAAATGCATAGAGTAGATAATGATTAGGAAAATACTCCTAAGACGGTTTTCTTGTAATACTAGATAGTTTATGGAACCAATGTGCTGAATATGCGTTAAATAATGGTATGGAATGTCAGTATACTGGCTTTACACTTATATGCATTCCTCAAGTAATAATCAACACAAAGTTCACAAAACATAACGTTCAACATTGCATAGAAGATTACTGAGTTTTACTCACCTCTCCAGAAACATTGTTGAATAGCTTCTGTGGTCATACCTGATAACCCAGAGACAATCTCAGTGTTGTTTGACGTGTGCTAAATATTTAAACAGAATAAATTACTAAGCTTTACCTTTAAATATTGTTGGCACGGATGTCCCAAAGTAAACAGTTCGTCTTGGCAAGTTCCAGATCCAAGCCCTAGGTACGTCAATTGGATTTAGACTAGACTCGTGATCAGCGAATACCTGCACAGGAAAAATGTATTTTCTGTTGAAATATAAAATAGACGAACTCAATGGAATTAAGATGTGTGTTGCACTAACCTCATTTACTTGGAAATATGTTCCATTTAGTGGAAAGCTTCCTCTCATAGCTGTCCGACATGGTATCTGTTTTTGAGATATTATAAGTGTTGGTGATTGCAATCGTTTGGATATATTCTGTGTAAGGACATCAAAATCATAACTGAAACAGCTATTCTTACCAAAAGTGTCCCTCGTACAATTTGACAATTTGCTTCTCGCAAACTGTTGCATGAGAAACATGTTGTCTCTTCACACAATTGGCCATACTCCTGAGAATTGCATTTATTTTCAGGGGCTTGAATGGAGTCTGCTGTTTCACCTGATCAAAGCAATTCCAGATAGCATTTGGAATAAGAATAAATTATAAGCGTACCACGATTGCCTGTATATAGTGCACGCAACTTTCCAATGGTTTCAAAATGTTCTGGTCATAATGATGCTATTTTAGGCTGTGCATGAGGTTGCTTTTTCATCCAGCCAAACCAAGCACTTTGGCTTGTTGTATTGTAGTCTTTCCTAGATAAATTTTGCTCAACTGAAAGGAAATATATAATAATAGCATTACCTGGTGTCCATATGGCAAGAAGGTATGAGCACGGATCATCAGGCTCTCTTCTATCCAACTGAACCAAAGTCAAAACAGTTAAGAAATATCATTTTGGAAGGGGGGAGGGGGTCAAACAACTTCCCTACTGATGAAGATATAGAAACTAACCCTTTGCAGAAGAGGGTGAGAGTCTGGAAGTTCATATCTGTAGTTCAAGAAGATGAAATTCAGTGCAAAGTGGATGATAACTTTTCTAAGATTGTACAAGCCAATATGTCGTTGATCAAATTTGGGAATGGCAAATGTGGAGAGTGTTAGTCTCATAATTTTATTTTCTTTAACTGGCTGCAAAATCACATTGAAGCAACTAAAATTTCCAAGTTATGGGGAGTAATAACTATAAACTTGTAACTATCACCTCAAATTCAACTATCTGAGACTTAGATATGAATAACTTTTTCTATGCAAATACTTGCTTTAAAAGCTATCATATTGGTACTAAATATTATTCTATCAAAAAGAGATGGATGCATATACTTACACTTGATGCTCTGTTCGTAACCGGCTCACATTTTTAAGCTTTGGTGTAGGTATAGAAGCTGCTTCTGCAGTCAAAGCAACTAATGCCTTTGACATGTCACCTTCTTGAAGCTCCATATTCTTTTGCATATAGTTTTGTAAATTTTGGGTGAACTCTTCAATGTTGAGCTTGATCGTAGGAATTTCATCAGGATCTTCGCATAATGTTTCTTCAATATCGTTTGGTGCCAGTACACTGTACTCAGTTTGTGGTGATAATGGTTCTTCAATAATTGGACAACAGCTTTTTCCCTCAGTTTTTGTTAGTAACTGTTGGTCTTTGTTTGTTTGATAATTTTTGTCTGGTTCAATTGCTTGGGGTAGAGATAGGGGCACTGGTTTATCCAACATATCAGGATTTTGGGCAGTTCTGCTTTCAGCTGCGCTTACAATACCTCTTTGCTCCGGCCCTGGCAGGGCAAGCCTTGCACTGCAAACAAGATTTCATTATTAGCTGGCATATCTAACTTTTCATTTTGTAGAATTGCCTAGCAAACAACACAGTTGATGACGTGGATGTCTTTTACCCCGTGGTACAAGATAAACAGGAAACTAAGTTACCTACTTTTGGTTATATGTAAAATTGTGGTACGGTTAGTATCTTTGGCTTTATTTCAGTTGGCTTCTTGATCTTACATGTCAGGTTTTTATGGTTGGCAACTACATGGCAGTGATAATTGAAAAAAAAAAAAACACAGACCTTGCAAATGCACTTGCAAAATGTCTGCATTCTCCTCTCATTGGGCAGGCATTGCAATTTGGTTTGCTTTTTGTACAAAATACCTGCATTAAGTCTCAAAGGAAATAGTCTCATAGTTTCAACTTCTTATTACAGAAACCAGTAAATTTTAGGTAATATCTAAAGAAACTTAAGGGCACCTTTCCAAATGTAATCATCTGGTAATGCAGCTCATACCTGTTCACTCATTCTAAAATTGATTAGCAAAGGATTTTATTTACAAGTAACTTGACAATTCATATGTAGCTGCATTCAGTATTTTGTTTGAGTTGCCAACTGGAAAATCCTTACAGTGTTCTTTGATCAAGTTTGCAGAGTCGTGGCCAGAGGTATCTTTGAATTGACTCCAGCACCGGGTACCTATAAAGGAATAATGTTAGTAACTTTGTATTAAACATATTAGTTAGCATCTGTAATCTTTTAGTTATTATACTGACAGCTCCAGAAGATGCAACTGTAGGGATTCTGGAAGTGGTTGAAGTGGGACCCATCCCAATCGTACAGCTATGCGTCCAACATTTGTGTCAACCTGTTTCACAGTTTAGTTAATTGAGATCTGCTATCAACAAGGTCTGAATCTTTTACTTTTGATGCGTGTTCAGTTCACTGGAACTTACTGGAAAAGCAAGATGATGAAGTGTTAGAAGTCGTACACACTCTACACTTTTCAACCCCAATCCCCTCACACTTAGCAAATACTCCCTGCAAAGGTGAGTTGAAAGCAAGTATCTTACTGGTTTGACTGTGTAAAGTTATAAACCAATGAACTTGTGTACTTTGCATTCATTACATGAAACTCTAAAAATCAGCATGGCCTTATAAAATATATATATATATATATATATATTTATTAATGGCTGAGATAAGTGTTCGGTGCTTTTGAAGTCTAGAACTAATTCTTGGGCTTACTTTGCTTTGTCTGGTGGAACATCTCTTAGCCATTCAAGATCAATGCTTCCGTGTTCTCTTACCAGTCTATTAAGGAACTCCTGCATGATTATCGATGTGATTGTTGGAATCAAGTGACTCTAATTTTAGATAGTTGGATTGGATTAGATGAATTATTGTATGATGTACAGTTTCTACCTTTATTCTTTCTGCAAGCATGTTGTTCATCCCACGTTCTTTAATTGTGTTGGCAATCTCATTAACATCTGCGCATCGTACAGCTTCCCAGTCCAATGAGTCCATTGTGTTTTCTGTTCTCTCTCTTTTTCTGCCATTCGCTTCTGCCTGCTTTCTCAAGGAATCCCAGTCAACATTACTTTGTATCTCCTTGCCAACCCTTCTACCTTTGGCTTTTCTGGCTGCATCCATCTTATTAAGCTCTTTAATCTCAGGTTTACTATGCTCTGTCAAGTCTGACACTATGGTATCTAGTGAATTCTTTTGTTGCTCAACAGATGTACTGGTACTCTCCATGATATCTAGAGCCTGTCCAAACTCAGCTAGTTGTTTGTCAACAAAACAACCTTTATCTGGGCGGTTTTGAGACTGGGCACTCATATACTTATCTTCTTGAGTAATGTTGCATGACAAGTTTGCTGTTGGAGATGTACAATAATTTTGAACTTTCATTCTTGGCTCTTTATGACCTGCACTTTGACTGCCAGATTGTGTTGCATTAAAATTATTATCTTTCACACTGTTTAGGCCTTGTTCCTTGGATAAGTTGAATCCTCTAATTTCATTGGTGCCCACCTCAATGTGCTCAACCTCCTGAACTTTTGAATTGGAGGTAAGATGTGAACCATCTTTCTTTTGGCCCAGGAAGTCATTCTGCAAACTTGGGGTTGTTTCACATTTACTATTCAAACTCTGATCAGATGACATGTTGATTAGTTGACTGCTAACTTCGTAAAGCATATTGGATTCAGCTGTAGAATTGAATCTTTGCAATAGCTCCATACAAGGAGTAGAGGTAAAGAAACTGTCAAGTTGAAATGCCTCAGTCAGGTTGTATGCTACTGGATTGCTTTCTTGAAGTGATTCTTTCATTTCAGCAGCTTGAACATTTGGGGTATCTATAGAATTCTGAGATGAAAGTCCGGAATTTTGAGATGAAAAAGCCTTGTTTATTATCCTGCACTCTCCTGTGTAACTCCCCTCTCTGTCATTGGTGCTCGTGGTTGATCTGACTGCTATTGATTGGTAGTATGTCTCCTTGTTGAGTCCTGAGCCAAGGATGCCTGAACTGCTTGCAGATGACTCATTACTGTTGACCACTTCCTGTTCTTTGACAAGCTCATTTTCTTCAAGAGTCATGGAACTCTGATCACAAATCAATTGATTTGACATATCATCCAATTTTATGGTGTCTTCAGGCTCTAGTATGCTCACGATAGGCTCGTCAATTGTTTTTGTTATGCTTCCTCCATGGCATGATGTATGTTTACTTGTTGACTGAACTGGAAAGTGTGCAGCAAGAGACATAAATGCAGAACTGCAGAGAAAACGGGAAAAGGACCAATTGGAAAGAAACAGTAAAACTTTTCCCTTCTGCACTTCCTCAAATTTGAGAATTTAGTAGTAATATGTAGAAAAGTAAGGCTCACCTTGATAGATGGTCTGATACATTCTGAGTAAGAAAGACCCCAATAACTGAGTCTACTACAGATCCCTTCCATGGAGAAAATCGTCTATCCCCTGTATAAAGACGTTGCTCTTCAAATGCAAATTAATTGTACAAAGACTTGTTAACATTGAGTTGCAAATATAACAAAAGCTCAATTTCTTAAGATTTAAACTATAACTGCTGAGGATAATGATTAAACGTTCGAGTTTACACTGGTTATAGAATGAGAAGCATCTACTAGCTCAGTGTTAATATTTTTATGAGCAAAAATATTTCTAAATTTCACGCCTTCATGTTTGCATGCATTCTGTCATTATCCAGTGGTTAAAGAATGAAACATCTACTAGCTCAGTGTTATATGATGAAACATCTACTAGCTCAGTGTTAAAGTTTTATATGAGCAGAAACGGTTCCAAATTTCCAACCTTCATGTTTGCATATGTTCATTATCTGACTTACATTGGTTGAATCCACGTTTCTTATGACATAGTCAATGTGTCAAGTTACTAGGTGAAGTGATGTTCAGGGATCTCATTTATAACATCAATAAATTACAGGTTTAATGATACATGTTGGAAATGTGTTTTTGTGACCGCAGTTAGATTACATCTAGTGTTTCAACACAAATATTCACTTAGCAATATAACATTTGCACCAACTATTCATGAATCACTTCAAGGAGGTTGTTGGTCCTGTTAGAAATTGAATACAGCAATTTAACGAAATTCTATTCTGACCTTGAACAAGATGCATGCGAGCTATAAATGAGCTTGCACGGCCACGGAATACATTTCGTTCTTCTTCCCACCACTTTGCTTTCTCCTCGTTTGTTCCATCAATACCTTCACTATTGATGTTTGCTAGAAGAAGCTTCCACACTCTATTAGTTTCTTCATCTAGATCAACCTTAGGCCGCGGCCGATGTTTCTTGATGGGCTCAAATGAACTATCATAGGGTATAATAATGTCATCTCTCCCATGAAGGACAATGGCATTCTGCTTTTCATTTTTAAAGCTGTAAGGCACAAGTGCAGTTTGCTCTATGTATGAGATGCTATTATCTTCCCTATTTATGTCAAGATGTGCTAATCGCTCAGCTATTATGTCAGCAGTAGGCATTTCTTTACACATTGCATTAGGAGCACCTGCACGAGATGGCTATTGATTAATAAGCAAATGGCAAAGTTGGTAGATACATTAATTTTGTAAAACTGATCACTTTTTAACTATATCCAAAATCGAAGTATGATATTGGTGATACCTCGAATTTTGGCAGGAATTTGGTTATTGTATAAAGTCATTGTTCCGAGTGACAACTCTTGGTTTCTCCTGGACAATGTTAGATTAACCAAAGGAACTTTCCTCTTGGTTCTCTTTTTGGTCGGTGTCTCTACCAATGATGCTTCTGTAACTGTAAGAGGTCCACCTGGCATTGCAAATTGCTGCCGGTTATTGTCTGAACTTGCTTGTCTGCCTGCACAGGTTGGAGTAGTTGCACACTGTGCAATTCCGGCCAGTGAACCTAAATCCCTCACTTGAGTGTAAGCTTTTGCTCTCTTTTTTGTTGACCTGTCTATTGGATGTATCATACACCCAAAAACTTCTGGCTTGTGCTGAAGGACTCTTCCTGCTTCTTTGAGTGCATCTGGAATTCCTCTGGAATAAAGTGTAGAAGCACAGCTGAATATTGAGGTAGAAGGATCAAGATTGCAATCTTTTTGTGGGCATGGCTGAAATTGTAAATTTTTAGGGGCGGTCATGGAAGGCGCTGTGCTGGGTGTGGTTGAATTCTGACCCTTTTCAGTTCTCTTTTTCTTGCAGGTGCTTGGAAATTTCAACCAGCTCACTGATTGATAAGCAGGTAAAGCATTGTATTGAATTCCTGTTATATTTGTGCTGAAAGTTTCTGGATAGTCTACAAATATGTAGGGCTTATTGTTTGACCTCTGTGCTTGTCCTTCCACAGTGGAAGTTTTACAGGTGCTACAGTTGAAGCCATTAAGAATAATTGGTGCTAATTGAGTGTTACATTGTAGCAGGACTTTCGTAGTATTTTCTTCTGCACAGGGAGCAGATACTGTATCTCCTGTTCGGTTTTGTTCAAAATCAGCGTCCACTTTTTCTTTCTGTGGAGCATTATCAACAGAGAGTGGTAGCTTGGGCGCTTTCTTCTCAGGTACTGACAGGTAATTTAGAAGCACTTCCTGCATAGAAAGGGTATGAGAATTGGCAATTCCTCTTTGAGTGTTTCTAAGCCGAACTTCAATTCCAGGGCCTAGATGCACTGTTTGCTTTTCTCCAGCAGCATCTTGTCCATCAGTTTCAGATTTCTGATTGATAGTTGACTTGAATTTAGAGCTTTCACCTGATGGTTGTCCTTCCACATCAAAGTTTAATGTCCTTCTGCATGACCTTTTGGTAGGTAAAAGTGTTTCTGAATCAGTGGACTCTCCAGTTGCTTCATCTGGAGTTGAGAGCTTCTTGGCTGCGTTCTTTCGAACATATTTCCTTTTCCCTGTTGGATATACCACTGTGTTAACTGCTTTTTCCTGTACTTGCCTCTTTCCTGCCTGGGTCCTACTGGAAGCAGCATGTTTTGGTGTGTCCAGTTTTTGAATCCTAGGCTTTCCTTCTATAATCACTTTAGGCCTGTGCTTTTTCCTCCTAGGTTTTAGCTGTGGAGTTTTGTTTAGGTCAATAGTATTGCCACCTTCCGTTTCAAAGTTGTGATTATCCTTAATCATTGTAGAAGTATCAGCAAGTGAAGAATCGGTCTTCAGGTCGTGGAGTTCTTTACTGGCATGAATCTCATTGTCGTTGACCCCTGCAGCTGCAAGTTTGCTCTCCTGCTCATTTCTTTCTTGGCTTCTTTCACTTTGACATAAGAATTGTGATTCCATTACCTGTTTGTGCTCTATTCTGATGCTCTTTTCTGGTGTTACAGGAGCAAAGTGACAGGTGGTTCTGGCAGAGAATCCATTTGTGATTTCTTGTTGCAAGTTTAGGTCATCAGCAGCATGATAACAAGGCTGAGGTTCATCTGCAAGTGGTTATAATCTCAGACTATTGAAGTTAGAGTACAAATTGAAAACTTCACAACTTCACAGGCGTAGCCTTTATAAACTTGTTCCCGAAAGACACTGATGAACTTAAATTGAATAGTAAGTTTCCATTGAAAAAAAGAAAGAATTAGAGGAAAAGATGGCATTTCCATGGTGAGGTCTAGCTTGTCAATAATCATTTTGAATGCGATATGCTCTATATTGAGTTATTACTGGCAATTGATATTTAATGCTGCCGATTTCAGGTTCCTTACAATTCCTTGAAGTTTATTTCCTATTACCTTAGGACCTTTTGTTCACAGGAGCAAGATCCTGTTTCCTCCATAACTCGCTTCATTCACAGAGAACCCAAAGCAAATTACATTTGTGCAAAAATGAACTGCATGGAACAACCCAAAATTTGGGCCTGCAAACATAATCATCCCAAGAGTCTAAAATAGCATAGAAAATGCCTGTCTTATCTATATGCATTGCTTATTTCATGTAAGAAATACTGAAATGTCTTACATTGTGGTTGTGTGTAATTTCCATTAATGTATAAGTTTGATTTGCGGGAGGAGCCTCCATTCTCGCACAGTGCCCAACTTGCAGAAGCTGCTGCTGCTTCTTGAGAAGCCAAGAGAACTTCGAAAGGAACATTGTTCCATGTTGGGTTATAACGCTCTCTGCTTGCTTGGACGTTGTCAGTATAATTTCTCATTTTTGTTGCAATAGCTGCTTCCCAGTTGCAATTGGAAGGAGCCAAACGTGCATCCACCAAATTGCCATGTGTTGTTTGAGTAAAAACAGGTGAAATCGCCACTTGTCCAATCCAATTTCCTTGGTTTATCTGATTTCCCAGCTCGTCTGTGTAGATCACAGATAGTTTCTGTGGGATAGGCCTGAATGGAGTTTTTGGAATCTCAATTTGCGACTCCTTTTGGTCTTGTCGACCAAAATCCATTATGCGACTTCAAAAACCAGTTAAAAATCGAAACTTTTAGTCTGCTCCACCTCCCTAACTGCTTTCAAGTAGAACCTTCCTTAAATGTTGACCAAGGTCGGTCAACGGCAGAGCTCGAGTTGAAGTTCGGCGTCCTGGGAAAAACCTCGTTTTCTGACTCCCCATTACCAGGAACTGTCCTGCACAAAAACACTAACCGAATTGAGAAGAGACATCAAGGAAAAGTAGAATGGGTTACCAGAAAAAACAGACAGAGAGCCCACTTTGCATGAATTAACTTTAAGACATTGTTCACATTGAATTACTACAAAACATTATCTTTATCTCCAGATCTCATAAGCAGAAACAAGCACAGATAACCAATCTTACTGATTCTCAACAATTACCTTAACTATCTCTAATGGTAAGAGAGATTATCTTCAGCGGATTCCATCACAAAGAACGTCACTTTATTCGGTTATGTTATACTGCTAGTTACATATAGTAAAATCAAATTGTAACTGATGTAGAAAAGAGCAAAAAGATTATGGTACCAACAAATTTACCTGCAGATTGAGTCAATGCTGGAGATCTATTTGAGTCACTTGGAGAGAAACGGAAAATGTACAACAGTGTTACTTTAAAGCAAGAGAAAAATTAGGTAAAAGAAGCCAAACACGAAGACCGGAGCTTTTACATTAGAGAATTCCTTGAAACTAAGAACTCCTTTTCCCAGTAACCCAACCCAAGTTACGCTTTAATTTATTCACGACTTCATTTGCCTCTGTGTCGTGTTCTCAAAATTGTAGATATGATTCTCGAGGTCTAATTAATGAGTTTTTGAGTAATTGGAGCATGGAGTATTTGTTCAGGGGCAAATATGTCCAGAGAATATGACCAATGACTAAGCGTCGAGGGTTGGCTCAAACACGTGAGCGAACTGAAAACAGAAAAGGCTTACGTGGCGTGTTGCGTTTGACATTTGGCACGTGAGACTGTTTCAAAAGTCCGTATTGGGATTCTTCGGTTCCGTTTGTTATGGCACCGTTTCACCTAAAACTGCTTCAGTTGTTTATCCGTCGAGTTACACACCTTTTATGTTATCCTACTTCGTGAATTCCTCAAAAGCGTTTATCTTTATGAAAAAAAAATATATATTTTATTTTAATTATTATTTTAAAGTCTAATAAATTTTACCTACAAATACGTACAAAAATTACATGCATGCATGCATTCACGTGAATTCGTTCCTCGAATTCTGAACCTAACTGGAAACTTTGTCTTTTCCATTACGTCATCCACAGTTAATATTAATGTGATAGATTCTTAAACTTTTGAAATGCTTTGCTTTGAGGGTGTGCATCGAACATCGACATAATGCGATAGATTCCTAAATTTTAAAGATTGCCCTGTTTCCACAAAATAATATTTTATTTTTGTATATTATATAATCTGAATACATTAAAAAGTAATTGGTTAATATAAATTTTATAATGTTCTCAAAACCTAAAGTATATACGTAACTAATATTATAAATATTAATGTTTTAAAAGTCAGACCATAAGTTAAACTGATAAAATAAAATTTTAAAATTTTAAATAATTAATTAATATTAACCTATGATCAAAGAATAGGTAAGATTGAAAATTTTAATAGATAACTGAAAAAGTTATTCTTACTTATAAAAAATTTAAAATTTAAATAAAAATAAGACTAATAAATAAAAATTAATTGCCTTATTTTAATTTATAAAAATTGACCTAATAATTAATACCATGATCGGTTTTTAACTACAAAAATTATTAAATTAAATTAAACTACAAAATTAAAAGAAATTGTCAATTCAAGATTTTTGTTGTTAAATTAATCAAACCGGTTTGATTTTTTAAACAATGACAAATATAAATTATTCTTTATATAAATTAATTTACATGAAATTTCAAAAAGAGAAAGATATAGATGTTGTCAAGCAAACATAAATTACTTCTGCTGTTAATTAATTTGCATGAATTTCTGAAAAAAAGAAAGAAACAAGTAGTTTAGGCTGTAAACTTAAGTTAAAATATAATAATTATTTGTTAAGTTTGTTATAAATATTTAGATTATTACGGTTATTTGAATTTTCTTTAGTATGCATTCTAATAATTTCTAGAAAAATCGCTACAAAATATGGACTATGATTCAGAATTTTATGTAATTAGAGAATAACGATATAATTGTTATAATAAAATGAAAAAGGTAAAATTCTGATAAAGATTTACACGCACGCATGCACCGGTTCTGCGTACTTTTGGGCCAGCATGTTTAATCATTTCTAAAGCACAAAAATGGCCTAAGGCTATATCATTACTTTTTACGCCAGAGATTCTCAAGCTTCCATGTGCTTCGTTATTAAGCGTTTGAAGAAATCAAGAAGCAATAATTAGTAACCACTGTTTTGCTGCAACTGTGTGAATAAACCAATAAAAATAATGCATCCAATTTATTAAATAGGATAACTGTCAATATTTTAATTTTAGTGTCTAATTTCTAAAATTTTTATAAATAAAATAATTCAGTTAAAATTATTTTAAAGATATTTTAATAAAGAGGAAAATAAACAAAAGAGTAACTTAAAATTATTTTTAATAACATGATTTCTAATAATTTGAAAATTGTTAAAATTGAGAAAATCAAAATTTAAAATTCAAAATACATACTATTTCTCATTTAAACTGATCTAAACAAAATAATGTTTATTTTTGTGGCTTATATGTTTACATATTTTAAAAATAAACCTTTTATATTGCCCCTTAATTAGGTTATATAAAAATTACAAAGTGTGATGCCAAGTCTCCCTAGTAAGAGTTTTGATAAAAAGATCAGTGAATCCATTAATCATGTTCCAAAATTAAAATTAATACTAAAGAACAAAAATGCTTCCTTTTAATACTTATTCTTTAAAACCATGCTCGAGAGAAATTTTGAATAGAAATATTCAACCTATTAAAAAGCTTACTATTTGTTCATAAAATTATAGCTATAACTTGCCTGAAGGTAATGTAGGATATCCTTTACTATTTAAGACTTATATGATGTAGTTTATATAATAATTATGGCATTTAATACCATAAATATGGTGTGAAGAGTTCTCTGGTGTAACAAAAATGTATGAAAAACTACTAGATTGAACACAAAGTTACCACATCTTTACATTTATGGATTATAAGATTATATATTCATTTTATAAAATCTTAAGTTTCTTTTTTATTATACAAAATAGGGCTTGTGTTATCTATCAATTATATCTTCCAACGTCGCATTAAGACATTTAATTTAATAATTGATAATACAAGTTCAAGTTTTGAAGGTGATGTTATAGAGTATAAAAGTCATTCTAACATTTTATAAATATGACACTTTATACTTACTATTATAAATGAAATAAAACTTGTGGCTTTGCTATTTCAATATAAAAGAAACTCCGGTCTCTATCTATTAACAATATTTTGTACTCTAATGAAAATGAAAATGGTAGAGGTTGTTCTAGGCATTTAAATTATGATATGAGAAGTTGTGTTGAGAATTTGGGATTATTGATCTTAGATATAGAGGACATTACTTCAATTAGGATAATAAATAATAGGAGAATTAGAGAATTTGAAAGAAGCTTGATAGAGTACTAGTAAATAATTATTAAATGATAAAATTCCTACAGAGTTTGACTTATTTTGGGAATTCCTTTTGTTTTGATCATGCTTTATTAGAAGTCTCAAACGTTACTCTCTTAAATCTTACATATGCTTATTCAAGTTTAATATGCATATAAAGCTTACATTTATGTCCAAAAGCTTAAGAGCATTAAGGGAGAATGAAAATTGCTAAGTAAAAGGTATTTCCTAAATGGTAAAGAGGAATTTAGGAGAAATAAGGGGGCTCTTATATATTGCAGGGTGAATTATATCGAGCTCATGATTAATTGGAATTAAAGAACATTGAAAAAGAGATGAATCAGCAATATACATAAGCTCTCAATGTATCTAATAACTTGTTGAGACAAAGAACTAAAGTAATGAGGATTAAAGAGGAAGATAGGAACATAAAATTCTTTCGCTATTTTATCAACGTGAGGAAAAATCACTACAAGATTACCTTTCTCTATGATGATTTTGGCACCCTTATTTATAGGTAAGACAACCTAAAACAGTTGACTTTTAACCATTTTAAAAAGTTACTATTTGAAACTTGTTACAATTAATCTTTGTAAGATTTAAGGGGTTATATTGGGATAACACTAAGTCAGGAGCTGATGAAGTGGCTTGTTGAACCTTTCAGCAGAGTTAATGCAGAAATGGTTATATTTAGTTAAAATCTTAAGAAACCACTAAGGTCAAATGGTTTTAATACACTTTTCTTTCAAAAGACATGAAGTATAATTAGAGACATGGTGACTGAGGCTATCTTGGAATTTTTTTTCCAATAATAGAATGCTTAAAGAGATTAGTAAATCATATATTTGTTTGCTTCCTAAAATTGCTAACCCTTCTTCTACACATGGTTTTATATGTAAAGCCATCTTAATGATGCTAGCTTGCAGGTTAAAGAAATCCTTGAGAGGTCTAATTCATCTTAGTCAAAGTGCATTCATCAAAGGTGGAAGCATTATAGATAACTTGTTCATTATTCAGGATCTCTTGAAGAATATCACAATAAGAAGTTTGTACATGGTTATGCATTGAAGATTGATTTCTATAAAGCATTTTACTATTTGGAAGAGGGCTTTGTATTCAACATTTTAGAGGCATTAGGTTTCTAGGTCTTTTTGTCGATTGGATCAAACAATATTTAACAACGACTTCTTTTGGGGTCTTTATGAATGGTGAACCAACTTACACTTTTAATATAACTAGAAGTATCAGGCAAGGAGATCCAATTTCCCTTTCTAATTTACCCTTTTTATGGAGATCTAATAAAATCATCTCTTACATGATTGAGTATAAGGGACTTTTTTAAATTCCCTAAGAATTATAAGGAAATAAGCTACTTAGTCTAGTTTTCTCTAATGATTTGCTCTTAATTTGATGGGCTCAATGTGGTTCAATAAATTTGCTAATGAATTCACTATAAGAGTTCTCCAAGTTATTTGGATTGAGAATCAAATAAGGGAAGAATTAGTATTACATCTCTAAGGATGCGACACATTTAGCTAATTCTTCTCAAGGTTAATAAGAAGTCAGGTGCACTAAACCTCTTTCAAATATTTAGACATTCCTATTAAAATAATAAGGCCAACTTAATTTTTATTGCTTACCTCTTATTCACTCAATTTATAAGAGGATTGGAAGATGGAAAATAAGTTCCTATTTTATGTTGGATGTTGCAATTGGTATCTTCGATCTTTAATGGATTACAAAAATAAGTTCCTATCTTATGTGGGATGTTGTAATTGATATCTTCTATCCTCAATGGATTGAAAGTTTTTTGGAGTTTATACATTATACTTCTAAAGAACATTGCTAAATCTATATAAAAGGGAGTATACATATTTCTTATGGTCTAGAATGTGGTTATAGGCAAAGCCTCCAAAGTAAAATATGGCATTTATGTTTATAAGAATGAGGGCAATTTGGGATTGCATAAAATATAAACAATGAATAAGATACTCATCATTAAGTGGATTTAGAAATTATTCATTGATATAGAATCTATATGGGCTAAAGGGACGCATTCTCATCAGTTAAAGGCAAACAATTTTTGAAATATTAAATAAAGAAGCTTGCTACCTCTTAGATATTGAATCAAATACAAAAGTTAAAGAGCTTGGTAAGAATAAAATTCAAAGCTATTGTTAAATATAGGAAAAACATTTAACATGATAACTGGTGTGAATTAAGGCCCTTAATAGTAAAACTTGAAAGAGCATTGATAAGACATATTCTTCTAGGTATGGCTAAAGTAAAACAGGTTATACAAAGTAATTAATGGAATTGTTTGCAAAGATTTATGCAATTATAAGGGATCACTTCCTATAATACTCTCATAACTTAGCTTAACCCAACATGATCGGATGACTTGAACATAATAATGGAGTGTTTACAAATAAATCTTGCTTAGACATGATTAGGGAGCACAAATTAGCTATCCCTTAATCTAAAACTATAAGGATGGGTCTAACTATCCAAAAACCTCATTCATAATATAGTTTGCAATATTAAAGTGGCTTAAAAAAATTGATAGGATTAAGGGAAGTAGTAACTCAAAATGTTTTCTTGTAATTTGGAATATAAAATTGTCTCTCACTTGTTCTTTAACTGTCACTATTCAATAGGTTTATAGAGAATAGTTTAATTCAAATGCAATATATTTTGTTAATTATTAAATTAAAATAATCTAATTCTTAGGCAAATAATTCTATTCCAATTCAAGGGACATTCGTAGATCTTCATAAGCAAAGCAAGACAAGGTAAAGGTGAAGAGAAAATCCCTTAATTTTACCTTGATTTCCACTTAAGATCGACTTGATTTCTTACATGAAAAATGATGGGATGAAAAAGGTGAAATGGAGAGGAGAAAAACTTGAAGTTAAAACCCTTAAAATGTCGTTCATCTCCCTTCTCTATATGCCCATTTATGCTCTTTCAAGACTCACACACATGCTTAATTCCTATTGGCCACACATATTTTCTTATTATCGGTCACACATGCCTTAATCCAATTAGTTCATATGTTAACTTTATAAAATTACATATTGGTCCTTCTTCTTCCTTGAATTCCCACATTGGCCTATAACCTTATCAACTAAATTCATTCCCATCCATATTTCACGTCTAAGTATGTATGTCTATGCCAAAATAAACAAATTAGCTATGTACCTATACCTTTTACATTAAGTACCATTATGTCTCTTACTATACTTAGATGCACTTGATTATTATGTTCACTTTTTAAAACACCTTAGACATGCCATAATACTTTTAGGGTATATGTCGGGGACTCACATTTCTCTTCCCCTTAAAAAGAATTTCATCCTAAAAATTCATACCTGTATTGAATAGCTGCGGATATTGAATTATCATCATCGATTCAGGTTCCCATATTGCCTCTTCAATGCCATCATGTTGCCAAAGTACCTGTACAAGAGGAATTTTCTTATTCCTTAACTATCTCACTTCTCTAAATAGGTTTTCCTTTATCTCTTCATCATATGAGAAGTCTGGTTAGATCTTTATTTTTTGTACCGATAACACATGTGAATCATCTAATTGGTACCTCCATAGCATTGAGACGTGGAAAACATCATAGAAATTGGATAGTTCCATAGGAAGAGCCAACCTTTATGCCCTGGTCCAATCCTTTCAAGGATTTCATATGGACCAATAAATCTTGGACTAAGTTTTCCCTTTTCCCTAAATCTTAACACTAGGGCGAAACTTTTAAGAAAACTTTGTCACCTAAAGTATATTCATTATCTTTCCTCTTCGAATCAACATATGATTTCTGTCTTTCACTTGCTTTCTTCAATCTTTGCTAAATAAGCCTCACTTTCTCTTCTATGTCTTTAACTATGTTAGGCCCAATCGTCTTGTTCTTAGTCATTTATATCCAACGAATCGAGGTTCTACATTTTCTACCATATAATGCTCCATATGGTGCCATGCCTATACTGGACTGGTAACCATTATTATAGGCAAATTCCATCAAAGGAATGCATCCATCCTAACTGCCTGGAAATTCCATAAAAGCATGTATTCCAACACCTGTATAATTCTCTCAGATTGCCCATCTATTTGTAGGTGAAAGGCTGTGTTGAAGCTCAGTTGAGTACACAAAGCTGCTTGCAAACTTTTCTAAAACCTTGATGTAAACTGTGGGTCTCGGCCAGAAAAAATTGACAATGGCACTCCATATAGCTAAATATCTCATTCATATACAACTTAGCTAACCGATCCATAGAATAGTTAGATTAGATCAGTATAAAGTGAGTTGATTTGGTGAGCTTGTCAATTATGACCTATACCGCCTTATGTTTTCTCTGTGTGAGGGGTAGACATGTAACAAAATCCATGGTGATATTATCCCGTTTTCACTATGGCCAGATGAGACTTGATGTTCAGCTTTCACTTGTTGACAAGTCAAGTGCTTAGACAGATAGTCCACTTCATCACGCTTCATTCGTGGCCAATAATAATGTTGTTTCAAGTCCTGGAACATTTTGTTACCCCCAAGATGCATGGTGAACACAGTATTATGAGATTCATGTAATAACTTCTTCTTCAAGTCCTTTACTTTTGGTACACATAATCTACTCTCAAAGTACAAACTTCCATCATCTTTCACTACAAAATTAGGCTGATTCCCTTCTTGCACTACTTGTACAATTTGTTGCAACTTGACGTCATCCTTTTGTGCATATACCATCATTGGTCTCAAGTCAGGAATTGCTTTTAACTGAGCTATCAAGGCTCCATCTAGTGTAAATCTCCATCTATTATGCTGTAATGACAGTGCTGAAATGGACTTCCTACTCAAAGCATCTGCTACTTCATTAGCTTTTCTTGGGTGATAGTCAACTATACAATCATAGTCTTTAAACAATTCTAACCAACATCGTTGCCTTAAATTTAGCTCCTTCTATATGAGCTAGTTCTTCAGACTCCTATGATTCGTGTATACTGTAAGGTCCCAACATATACCCTACAAGTATTAAAGCATGTCTAGGGTGTAATAAGAAGTGAACATAACAAATTAAGTGGATCTAAGTATAGTAAGGGACATACTGATACTTAATGTAAAAGACATGGGTAAAAGGTTAATTTGCACATTTTAGCACGGCTATACATACTTAGACGTGAAACATGGAAGAGATTGAAATTAATTGATGAGATTATACGCCAATGTGGGAATTAAAGAAAGAAGAAGGACCAATGGGCAATTTTTCCTAAATTTAACAAATGGACCAATAGGATTAAGGCATATGTGACCGATATAATAAACCATGTGTGTCCAATAGTAAGTAAGCATGTGTGTGTCTTGGAAGTGTATGAATGGGCATAAGTAAAGGAGAGAGGGACGGTGTTCAGGGTTGGGAATTCCAAATTTTTCCTCTCCACTTCATCTTCTTCATCACACCATTTTTCATATAAGAAATCAAGCTAATCTTTGGTAGAAACAAAGGTAAAATTTAATGTTTTTCTCTTCATCTAGGATTTTATTACGTATACATAATTTTGAGGTTGAGTTTTGAATCAGTGTGTTATGTGTAGAGGAGGAGAAGACCAAAAGCAAAGGCAAAGAGAAGCAAGTAGAGTGAAGTAAAAGTGATCACTTCTTTAGGAGGTATGGGAATTTTGATATGTTTGCTTAGATTACAAACATGATGTGAGGGGAATTGGTAAAGGAAGTATCCTATTGGATTATGCAATTTTGGTTATTTTTATGTTGCTTTTGCTTGATAAGGTCGAAGTTAGTTGATTTGTAATGGCTACCTCACTGGATGGATAGGTTCCATTGAATAAATTTCTATAATTTGGCCATATCTTAGTCTATAGACCTCTAAATTGGATAATACTAATTGGATATTAAACTAGAGACATAGTTCTAAAACTTTTATGAAGGAACCGAAATCTTATTCTACCTTTAAGAGTTTTGAATTCTGGCTGTTATCATCGTTTTCGAACATTCTATAGTGTTTTGGTAATAAATCTCCGAATACTTAACCAAATTGGGTGAAATTTATTCCATTAGAAAAATAAGACATAGAGGAACAAATGTCTAAAAGACCTTAAAATCTAATTTGAACATTTGCTTAATGAGGAAGATGTTTAAGGCCTAGAATTATGACAAAATCTGAGGAATCCTTCATAAAAGGATTATAAGCCTATGGAAGGATGAGAAATCAGCCTTAGACAAAGTTGATAATGATGTGAGGAGTGAAGAATAAGCTCTCTCCAAACCTATCATTCAATGTCATATACCTTCTAATTTTGTGCTTTTTTTTGTATAAGCTTGCATATGAAAGTTATAATGTGTTGGGTAATTAAGAACCCTACAAAATGAAATTCTTTATTCTAATTATATTATCCTTGTAACTTTTTTATCTTTATATTTGCTAGAAATAACATATTAAACTTTGTAACCCATTCCTTTTGATTATTTGATTTTGTAACTCATCTAGTTCTCTTTTATATGCTTGTTATTTTGTTATCATATTTTTATATTCATTTTCTTTTGGGAATGATTTGGGAACTCACAAGTCTATTGTGTTATAGGTTTATTGCCTTCATTTATGATTTCATATATGGTTTCAGATGACATTAGACTTATCATTTGCACGAGGTTTGTTTTATCATAATATATGACAAATAGTTTATGGATTTATGGTGATGCTTAGTCTATCATTATATGTTTCATTTAGTCTATCTTTTTGTAAGATAATAAGTGTTATTCTGTGATGTGTTTAGTCCATCATTTTGTAAGAAATTTAATATGAGGTTTTGCTAGACTTTTAGTCTTTTTGGGTTTCTGATTTTTATACCAATAAACCCTTTGTGACTTTCAACTCTACTTCATAAGAAACCTTATTATAGTTATTTAAATTGGATGTCGATTTTGGAATGAATGCATAATTAAAATAAGAAATCTGATGTATTGATTCAAAAGGTATTTTAGGCATTATATTCATTGAAATGAAATATAATAACAAAATTAAGGCCTATGGTTTTGTTCATTCTAAGTCCTTGGGATTTCAGATATGTCCAATTGTTATAATTTGTATATCTCATATCTTATAGGTGAAGAATTTGAAAGATATATGCAAGAATTATGGCAACTTTCTCCATAATTATCAAATTGAGGAGATTTTGGAGCCATTTGGAAGATAAGAAGATGAACTTCACGAGCTAATTCTAACTTAAAGAGGTTGAAAAGTAGAAGTTGGAGGAGAAAATCATAACAGGCACTGTACCATGTATTTGATATTTATAGATAGGTATGGATTTAATTAATGTATTTGTTATTCCAAACCTTACCATGTGGGTCCTACTCTTGATATACCTATAAAATAGGATATGAAATATCCTAATTGGTCTCATTTACAAGTCATTGGGCTTAGTTAACAACTTATGACTCATTAGGTTTTTTAGGATGGTTCAATTATACAATTTGAACCTTGATCATATTCCCACCTAACTTTTCGTGATTCTTAATTCACAAACTGTTAAGAATTTTGCTATAGTTCTTTAGGAAAAAATGATCAACATAATTTATAGATTTTTTAATAAAATTTGTTGGAAGGTCACTTGAACAGTATCTTCGATGACTGGAATATTTCTCCAATGATAAAATTTTTTTCAGTCTCATAATTCAATAATTTTTATACCAAATGAAAGGTTTTGATAAGTAAAAAAACTTTTATAAATGAAAAAAATTTAGATTCTCAACCAAGAATTGAAGAAATATTATTTCAAAGCCACGACCTCTATTTTTGTCAATCGGCGATAATAGAGGCATTGATCGAAATTATAGGACTTTTGCTCCTAACATTAAGGGGAGTCTAATGATGCTACTGGTGGTCAGCAACACTTATTAGAGGTGATAGATTAAATATCTGAGTTTTTTTTTCTAATTTTTATTCTCGATTGTTGTGATGATTCTGGCATTGCTATGAGGTAAAAATGGTATGGTTATGATGGGCTCAAATAAAGGAGTTGATTGGTGTGTATAGTTGGCTTGTTATAGTCGTCAGTGTTGAAGAGTAAAGGAAGAGGATGGTTTCATGAATAGTAATCTTAGGAGGCTGAAAATGAAAAATAGGAAAGATGAGGGTGGAGGGGAGGTTATATATATAAAAGAGGGATATTACAATCTCCCCTTATTACAAAAAATTTTGTCCTCAAATTTTACAGCTATGATCTATTGAGGAAACAAGTATAGATATAACTCTTGCATCTCTTACTCTGTTTCCTAAATGATCTCCTCAGTGTTGTCATTACTCTACATCATCTTAATTATAAGAATCTATTTTGACTATAATTATTGCACTTGAGAATCTAAAATAGCTACTGGCTCCTCTTTATAAGTTAGATTCTCGTTCACCTCTACATTCTATGATTGGAGTGCATGAGAAGGATAAGAAATGTACTTGTAAAGCATAAAAAGATGGAATACTAGGATGACTTACAATATATTTGAAGTTAATGCCAATCGATATGCCACATTTCCAACTTTCTCTATAATCTTGTAAGGTCCAATATATTTTAGAGAGAGTTTCCCTTTCTTTCCAAACCTCATCACACCCTTCATCGGAGATATCTTTAGAAATATAAAGTCACTGACTTGAAATTCCATATCTTTATGCTTCGAGTTCTCATAACTCTTTTGTCTACTAAATTGTGTCTCTAGTCCTTGCTTGATTAATGAAATCTTCTCTAATGTGAACTTGTTTAGTTCTGGGCCCTCCAACTACCTTTCACCTACTTCCTCCTAGCATATTAGTGATCTACATTTTTGTCCGTACAATGCCTTATAAGGAGCCATCCTAATGCTACTATAATAGCCATTATTGTAAGCAAACTCAGTCAAAGGCAAGTACGAATCCTATCTACCACCAAAGTCCTTCACATACATCCTCAGTATGTCTTCTAAGGTTTAAATCATACTCCTAAATTTCTCATCAATTTGAGGATGAAATGTTATGCTAAAATCCAGCCTGGTGCCTAATGCCTTTTGTAATATCCTATAGAATCAAGATGCTAATTGTATATTTGGTTAGATATTATCAACATAGGCACCCCTTGGGAACATATTATCTTCTCAATATACACTTACATAAGCTTAGACACTAAGTAGATGGTTTTCAAGGGTAAAAAGTGGGATAACTTTGTTAACCGATCTACGATCACCTAAATCAAATCATATCAAGACCTTATATAAGGTAGACTAATGATAAAATCTAATGTGATCTTTTCCTATTTCCATTCAAGAATTGGTAATGGTCATAGCTTAAGCACTTAGAGACATATTTAGCCACATCCTTTTTTATACGAACCCAATAATACCTATCTCTAATGTTATGATACATCTTAGTGGAACCAGGATGTACATTGTATGTTACATAGTGCACTTCTTCTAAAATCTCCTCCTTCATGTTCTTTACATCTGGAACACATAATCTCTTATTCATCTTTATTATACATGCCTTATCAATATTAGAATATTTACTTCCTTCTTGTATTCATAAATAAGCTTTTGAAGCTTAACATCTTGGCGTTAAGTGACCTGATCCTATCCAACAATACCGACCGTACTCTGATGCTTGCCAGTGGTACCCTTGAATATGAAATTTGAAACTAAGTGCCTTGATCCATCAAATAATGTAACTCTTTGGTCAAAGCTCTCCTTTATACTATAATATATGTCAAACTACCTGAAGACTTCCTCCTTAGTGCATCTGTTATTACATTTACCTTTCTAGGATGATACTGAATCGAGTAGTTATAATCTTTTAGTAGTTCCATCCACCTTCCTTACCTCAGATTACTAAAATATATTTCAACTCCTGTGAACTAAGTAAATTTCACACATCTTACCGTATAGATAATGTTTCTAAATATTTAAGGAAAAGATCACTGCTACCATCTCTAAATCATGAGTAGGGTAATTTTGTTCATGTTTTCAATCACCTTGTAGCATAAGTAATCACCCTGCCATTCTGCATTAACATGCAACCTAGGCAAACTCTTGTAGCATCACAGTACAATTGAAATCCTCCACCTTCAATTAGTAATGCTAGGACTGGAGCTGTAGTTAAACACTTTTTTAATTTTTGAAAGCTCTCCTTAGAGGCTTCAGGCCAAATGAACTAGGCTATTTTATATTAGACGTGTTAATGGAGATGTTATCTTGGAAAAGTTCTAGAGAAATATTTAATAATAGCTTACCAATCTAAATTTTTTTACACTTCTATCATTTTCATTGGTTTTTCCTAGTTTGTTATAGCTTCCACCTTCTTTGGGTCCACTTGTATCCCCTTCTAAAATACCATATGTCTTAAGAATGTGACACTCTTAAGTCAAAATTCATACTTTTAGAACTTAGCATACAACTAATGTTCTTAGAGAGTCAGCAAAACCACTCTCAAATAATGGGTATGCTCCTTATCTATTATAAAAACACCAAAATGCTATTGATAAAGACAATCATGAACCAATATAAGAACACTTTAAACACTCTATTCATTAGATCTATAAAAGTTGCTAGAGCATTGGTACGGCTAAATGACATTACTAGGAATTCATAATGGTTGTATTGAGTTTTGAAGGTCATATTTATAAAGTTGATTGAATAGATCATTGACTCAAAGTAATGGATACTTATTGGTGATGGCCACCTTATTAAACTGAGCGCACCCTATGGTGATGTGCTAAGCCTAATGAAATCCTTATCCAATAAATCCCATAATTGTTCTTCTAATTTCTTTAACTTGGTGGGTGCCATTTTATCTGGAGGTATAGAAATCGAAATTGAACTAGGTCCTAGATCAATGTGAAACTCTCTCTCTGAAGGTAGCCTTAGTAACTCTTCAGGAAATATATCTAGAAACTTTCAAACTACTTGAACACTTTGAAGGCTATTAATTTCTACCAAGGTATCCCTAATCGAGGCTAAGAACCCTTGACACCCCTGTCTAAGCATCTTAATAGCCATTAACATTGAAATTTAATTGGATGGGATGGTCCTCTTATCTCTATTTAAAGTAAATTTTGAATCATAACTTTCTTCTCTCTAGAATCCAGAGTGGGTAATGACTAAACAGCCACTGTATCCCTAATATTATGTTAAAATCCACAATCAGCAGCTCTATAAGATTTTCTACCAATATCTTACCATCAATCTCCACGGGATAAGAGTAGTAGATCAGATCCACCTCTGTGGGATCACTAGCAGGTGTAGATATGGAAAAGGATTCTTCCATCCTATCTGGCATTGCTTATAGTCTCGTAGCAAAGTTGGGTGATATAAAAGAATAGGTTACTCCTAGATATATCAAAACTCTAGCTTCTAATTTAAAGATGAGAAGAATATCAAATACCATCACATTCAAAGCTTGTGTATCTTAGGGGGTGAGGGTGATTGTCCTGACTACAACTTGCATGTTGAGAGCTAGAGGACTATTACTGACTGTAACCTCCAGATTTACCTTTTAAATGCCTCCCCACAAAGCCTCACCCCTACTAGGCATCAAATTATAGTCCCCCTTATGTTTGTTGAAATAGAGGCCATGCCATATTAGAAAAGGTCTATTGATATCCCATTTTTGGTTAATCCTAGATCAGATGCCCATACTGTCCATATCTATAGTAGCCTTTTATGGTATGTAGCATAAGCCTTGGTGTGCCCTTCCATACTGATGAAAAATGGAGGATGCCAAACGTTAATTGTTATGTTTATAGCTCTGTTTGCTACTTCTACCACTTCCTCTAAGTACGAACTTGACTCCAAATGTATATAGCCAAATCTCGCCTTTCTATGTGCTCAAGAACCCTCTGTTAAGAGCTCCCACTCTAACTGTACCTTGGTGAAAAGTTTAAATGTTGATGTTACTATTGCTGATAACTAGAGGGTCCTGTTAAATGCCTTCCAATTTGCTCTCCAATATATAAAGAACCATGCTCCATAAGGATCCTTTCCATCTACTTGGGCATATCCACCAAAGTTGAGAACTTCTCCTGATAACTCATAGTCATACTGACAATTGAGTACATGTTGGTTATTCTTTATCATCTCATCTAAAACAATCTTTGGCACATATTGTCTAAATCGAATGAAGTTAGTTTTATATTCATCCACCATCCTATCTCCTTAACGTAGATTCAAGAACTCTAATATAAATGCCTCTCGATCCATAAAGGAGAGGAAGTAGTCCACAAACCTCTCCATGAATTGTGACTAGGTTATTGCATCCAAATATGGAAAGATGTGGTCTTGATACCAACCCTTGGCCACTCTTTGCAAAAGAAATCTCCACCAAACCCACCAGTTGGATATTAGAATGATGTAGCCTCTTACATCACATTTCCACGTCATTAAGAAAATCAATGGCCTCCTTAGGTTTCATCCTATTAAAATCTAAGGACAAACCCTTAAAAATGCCATTGACAACTGTATATTTGATCTCTATTATTATGAGGCTATAACTGGTGATGGGCTTATAGTTGTTATGCTGCATCATCATGATCATTAAATTTAAGAACATTGCATTGTTAGCTTATGTTCTAGCTAGAAATGTTTTCATGTCAAATAAGGTGTCTTAAGAACTCCTTTTGACACCTTTAACTCTTTTACAGTTTTGGTCGTCCTACGACTACTGTACCTTCCAACTAAGGTAGCAAAGGTAGGCACCTCATCTTGCGTAAGGCCTTATCGTGGGCCTCTTAGTCAAGGTAGGTAAGAAATTATACACATCTATTCATACTGATAAGAGAAGCAAAGGAATGACTAGTACCACCAATTAGAACAGACGAGTATTTTGACTAAGGCAGTTATTTCGAAGAGGGAGTAAATTCCTATATGTCCACAATTATAAGCAAAATTATACTCTAGGCCTTAAATCCTTTAACCTAGGCTTTGATACCAATTGTTTCACGACTTAAGTGCGCTTGTGATCGTTACGTAAAAACCAAAAGCTGAAGCCTTCAGATCACACGTAACACTGAATATTAGTGACAAAAATAAATTTAAAATCTAAAAAATAAGTGCCAACACGGGCATGCATAAGTATAAAGACAGTTAAGTAAAACAATGTTACCGTGCATCAGATTTTTTACAACATATTAAATCATATCACTATAGACGCTAGAGTACAAGTGTGAATAAATAAAAAGCATGCATAGATGTAGATATATTATAACCAACACTCCTCAGAGTCAATGTTACAAAGTTAATGGTAGCTAACCTAAAAAAAATAGAATTGGGGGGAGTTAGATATACTAGGTAAGTCCATATAGTGATATGCTCAAACAATATATTAGTATAAACACACGTATATGATGTATGACTAGTCACATGCAATACACAATAAGTTATGGAGAAGGAATATCTGTAGGACCATATTTTCTAAGTATACTTCCTTATAATGCTACACCTTGGATCTCTGTAGGGAGCTAAGCATCACCATAGTCGTAAGGCTTTCTCAGTCTAAAGGGACTGCAAGGAGTTAATCATCACTAATAGACTAGCCCTTACTTAATATGTCCAAATTCACAATCACGTTGATAATACACATATCAAATAAGGACCCAATCAAGAGCCAAACATCAACCAGGATTGGTCCGTATTATATCTTAATGTCATATCATAATCATCTCTTATAATCAAATCAGTGTCTACTAATTCTAATATGTACCTATCAGGTGGCACATCTTACAGATTTTTCCTTCTCCACAATCCCAATCAAACACATACATACACAAACCAAATATCAATCACACAATCTCTCAAACAAACACTTGGTCATACGAGGACTATGATAAATACATATAGTATGCTATCATGGTATTACTCACATAGGCATCATGACAATTGCTACTCAAATTACATATGTA
>JANSVA010000005.1:44080231-44097984 GCA_025504915.1 Erythroxylum reticulatum
TGACTGGGTGAGCCATCGATGATGGTCACTCATTAAGTTCGCAAAACTCACCCAAAATTTGCAAATATTTTTCAGGACTCAGAATAATACCCCATAGGTAACAGGAGTATACCTACTGTATGCAAGTGAAAGATAGAGGTCAGGATCAGTTCGCGTTTGTATTTTGTATTTTCTTCTTTTGTACAAATTTGTATTCCGAGATTTTTGTATAATTAATGGATTCCAAAATTTTTGTACTATATGTATACAAATGGATTTACGTTGTAATGTAAAGTCATTATGACTAAAAATGTTTTATATTGGTAATGGGGCCTAATTGACTGTTGAAATTCTATTGATGGTTTTGTGTTGATTGAAAAAGTTTATGATCGAAACAGGCCCGAATTGATTATTGATTTTCTGCAAAAGTGTGCATTGTTTTAAAAAGAAAAGAAAGAGATTATTTGTAATGAGATTTGACTGACTAAGTGCTCTAGCACACCACCCTTGCGAGGCTCGGACTAGAATATCACTCATGATGTCGGGTACGTGTCTTACGGGAGTGGGGTGCTACAATTATGTTGTATCAGAGCCCAGAATTACTATCTTATATGGGCATTTTCTTAAATGTGTTATGTTACATGCATTTTAGACATGTTATAGCAGACAGTAACAATTATTCCCTAGTCTAAGTCGCATGAGTATGAGTCACACACATGAGCATGTGTTAAGTGCTTAAGCTAATAGAAATAATAAGAAAGTGACGATATGTCAAAATGTGAGAATATGGAAGTTGTGGATATTTGGAAATGAGAAATAGTATATGATTAGATATGACAGACAAAGATTTAATGAATTTGTGTTGGTGAATGTACTGTTGAATATGACATCAATATTACGTTTTGGTGATGTGTCCTCGAATGTGATATAAATGTGAATTGATTGTCATGGACTGATTGAGGAAAGAAGTGATATAAACATGAATGATGAGATTTAAAGTGTGCAAGCCAAGTTGAAAGGAAATAAAATTTTCTATAACCTTGAAAGGTTAAAATTGGACAAAGAATGGTTGTGTGATTATTGTGATAAGAGTTCATGATTTAGTATAAGAATAAGTCTGTGGAATTGAGACTAGAATTTTATAATGATTATACATCAATAATTTTGAATTGATTGAGGACATATATATGGGAAAAGAAATAGACATAATTGAGTTTACAAGAGATGAATAATGTGTAGTAAAGAGAAAGTTAGAAATGCTTATAAGATAAGATTTTATGCAAGAATGAGAAAGAAATAAGCAAATGCCCCCAAAGTTAAATTAACTTGTTATTATGAGTACATATTTGATAATGGAATTATCATGACAAGTGAGAATATTAGGCACATATATATTATATGTGTGGAATAATATAGGAAGCAATCTAAGACTTTTTGAATATTGTTAGTCATAGTTCCCATAGTTTAAGGTCTAAGATAAATTGGAGCAATACGTGAAAGTGCTAATAGTGATTAATAGAGGATAGATTAAGGTTATTAATGATGTTCCTATAGGTGATGAATTTTGTGAAAAAGAAGAAGGGCCCAATCGTGGCACATTCCCCATGATCGAGGATAGATACAAAAGAAAAATTATTGTCCTGAATTAAATGGGATTAAAGTATCCTTAGCATAAGCTACTAATTGTTAATTGACATAAATGCATCTCTAGATGTAATGATTTTGATGGTATATGCCATGGTACTAGAGTAAATGAATTTGCTTATTGCCTTATTGAGCCTTATTATGAAGGATGTTCTAATCATGTAAGTTATGGCATAAATGGATCCTATTAAGATATCATGAATAGATGAAATTGATCTTCTTGAAGTATTAAGAATGGTTGATAAGTGATCATGGAAAATAGTTAATTGATAAGGATTTCATGAACAGCATCGAGGATAGCATCAAGAAATCTTCTTTCAAAGAAGAATTTCACTGAGATAGGTTCAACAAACTAGATGCTTCAATTTAAGAATGACCAATGAAAGAACAAATCATAAATGAATAAGGAATGAATTAAAAGTGAATATTGGAGTCATATCCCTAGTGAAGACTCAAGCATGAGGTAGAAAATGTTATTGAGAGTGTATGTGTTTTATGTGAGGTAAAGCATCCAATTATGTGAGTAGATTTTTAGAATTTGAGGTAACACTATTGTTAAGGTAAGGAGAACTGGGGTCCCCATCATATTCTGTGCAAATTTGTCTAGGAGATACAAATTATATATGATGAATGTATTACCAACAAAGGAATTAAAGTTTGCAAATAAATTGAAATGTATGGAGAAATTAGTATGAATGAACAGACATTAGAATAAGTCAATGTGAAAGGAAATCGAATGAAAGGAGAAAATCATTTGAGAAAAGAAGTCAATTGGGAAAATCGAAAATAACATAAGATAATACTACTTCATTGAGGAACTAGATTCTTAAAGAATTAAGAGAATAAATCATGGGAACAAAGAAATTTGGGTTATATCTGTTGGAGTTATCAATGCCCCTGACAGTATCATGAAATTGAAAATTTAAGTGATCCAAGCAAAATCAGATCAATTAGTGATGATGATCATGGATGAGATTTTGAATGTATTTGAACAGATAAGAAGAATATTTTGAATACTTGAGGAAACTCTACATATTATGAAGGTACAAACAAATCTATGCCAATTTTAATAAGAGTGAATCTTAGCTTGATCAAATAAAATGTGGATTGTACAATATCTGAACATGGCTTATTGGGAGACCCAAAGAAAGTAGAGAGGATGATAAAGTGAGAAACTATAAGGAATATATGAGAGATTCAGAGTTCTTTTGAACTAACTGTCTGTTGGATACTACCAGGGACTGTTAAGGGGTTTTTAGTGATCTTGTCCCTTGATAAAAAGATGTTTGAGGAAAAATGTGTAAACCGTATAAATGATGAATGTAAAAAGAATTTTGAGGAACTATAACATCAATGTTAATTATGCCGTTTAGATTTGGAGATTATGCAGTATATAATGAAGTTTCACATCAGAGATTAAGATACAATCTGTTGTAACAGTATAAAGTGATTTTTGTATGCATAGAGACAATTAAAGTCTTATGAGATGAATTTGATACATGGTTTAGAATTGCTATGATAGTAATTGCTTTGGGATCTTAGAGACATTAGATATGTAAAGTTATTTTTGGAATGTACAGATCGTTTAAGTTTGAGGTAAGTATTGAGTATGAAAGAATTGAATATAAAGTCAAGACAGTGAATAAAGTTACTTACAGATTATGATTGTACAAAGGAATATTTTTCTGTAAAGCTAGTGTTGTATTTGATGCATTAAGCAGAAATTCCAATAGCAGTGAAGCATGAATTCAGATATTGAGGTTATCAAATCTAGTGCAATAAAAGGTGTAGAATGTCAAGCTAAAAAGGAGCAAAAAGGAAGTATTATTAGCTATTGAAATTTAAAATCAGTTTTGCATAAAAGGATTGACAAGGCCTAAATTGAGGATTTAGAAATTACGAATCTTATCAAGGAAATTGAAAATGAATCTGAAATTTTGAGTTTGAATAGGAAGAATGATATTTTGTGATTGAATTTGGAAGTACGTATACTTTATAAGGAGATTGTTAGAGAAAACACACAAAACGGCCAAAGTTATATGTCCTAGTAGGAGTATATCGAAAGAGCATTTGATGGCTAAGAATGTAGAACCAAGTGATTATATGCTTAAGTCACCAATAGTCTTAACAGTTGGAGATAGGTGTAAAGCTTATATTTCTGGAATTCATAGGAATGTGGGATTAATGTGTAGTTCAAATTGACTACATGCATGACAATCATTATCTTGGTGATACCATTAGAATATTGTATAAGGTGTCAAACGACAAACCCTTACATTGAAATGAAGAGGGCCTAAAAATGGTTAAAGGCCATAATAAATTTGAGATATTGTTACTGAGTGAAATGAATCTGTAATAAGAATAACGTGACTTATGACAGATGAATGAATTTTGGTGGATCACTTTAAATTTATGGGATATAGCGAGACAAACTTAAGATTTAAGCATATTAGAAATAAAGAGATGTGTAATACTAAGTGAGAGATGAAATATTAATATGATCTGACAAAGAGGTATTGTTAGCACTTGAAGTGAAGATTTTGAGCAACTTGAATTATATTGAGGGAACTGCTAAAATAATGTGATCCTTGAAGAAGTGATTAGGGGAAGGATTAATTACATTGATCATGGTCAATTTGAAGGAATTATTTAGGTGATGAAGTTATATGGGAAATGGAGAAGCATATAAGGAAATAATACCCCGACCTTGTTGATCAATCAGATGAGAATTTTAGGGACGAAATTTGTTAAGGGGGAGAATTGTAACATCCCATCCCCATATTAAGGGTTAGAATTTAGATTTCAATAATGGAGAAAATAGCAATGTGAGAGTTAGAAAAAAAATTGCATTTCATGCTCAGCAAAATGTCAGCATACATACACTGTGGATTTGAATTTTCATACACATGAAAATAATTGTACATGTACTCATTGACATTTCAGGTATAATCGAATTTGTCATGGGATTAGTTGAAAATTTGTGGATTCGATGTTAAATAATTTTAGATGGTAGATTGAGAATTGTGGTTATAGTGAATGAGTTGAATTAAATGGAGTAGAAAGGCTAGAAATAAAATTTTAAGTGTTGGATTTAGTGAAGGAAAATATGTTGGAGAAGTTTACTGTATATTTAGAGAGTTAAATTTGGATTTGTAAGGACGTATCGTCTGATGATGTCATATCATTTGATGATGTCATATCGTCTGATGACGTCATATCGTCTTGTGAGGAGTTATCGTCTTGTGAAGACGTATCGTCTAGTGTAAACGCTTCATCTTATGAGGACGTATCGTCTTATGATGATGTATCATCTTATGAGGACGCTTCATCTCGTGAGGACATATCGTCTTGTGAGGCGTATCGTCTTGTGATGATATATTGTCTTATGAGGACGCTTCATCTAGTGAGGACATATCTTCTGGTGCACTATTCATCTGACCTTATCATTTATTCCAAATTTGACCCTCTAGATGATATAATTTGCCTTAAAGTTCTTCATCAAATTTGTAGATCTTGAAGTCCTATTCAAGACCATCAAAGAACACCTCAATCCGAGTTCACTAGAGAAAATTATGACCATTTTCCAATTCATCTAACCCTTCGTCTGGGTTCATCTGATCCTATCATCTGCTAACAAGTTTGACCTGTAGAAGATAGAATTTGTCCTTGAGATCTTCATGAATGATGTAGATCTTAAAGTCCCCTTTGGAACCATCTAAAGAAATACTTAATCCAATATGTCTAGAGAAAGCTATGCTAATTGCAAGATATCTTCTGTGTACTATTCATAACCTTCTTCTGGTCACTGTTCATAATGTATCGTCTAGTCCAATTTTGACCCTTTAGATGACAAATTCTCACTCTATTGTCTTCATGAAAGTTTTATTTATTGAAGTTCTCTTTCAAATCCTCTAAGAATGACCTTGATCTGATATCTTTAAAGAAAATTATGCCTTTTGTACCAAAATAGGTTCAATATGATTGAGGACAGAACCTTAATTTGATTTCCTTCGGCCATAACTTTGTCATCTGATGTCAAAATGACTTATTTCTTAGACTAATAGATTCATAAGACATTGAATTATTGCCAAAACCTCAGCCTTCTGAATTGATTTGGTTGGTGAATTTAAGATGGAAATGTGACGGTGTTGAAGTATGATAATTGATAGGATGAATTTACTGAACATACTTCAGTGTTTTGATTATATCTAGATCTATAGGATTCCAAATGAGACAATTTTTCATTTTCAGTAAACTAGAGACATAGGACTACAAATCATCTAAATAAGTCATTCAGCTCTAAGATGTTCAATGTCCGGACAGAAATTGTGCATAGTATATTGTTTTGGAAAAGAGCAGTTTGAAAATTTTTGAAGTATATCTTTCAAATCACTAAACTAAATTGACTGATTTTGGTGTCAATAAAGATATAAGACATAGGGGAATATGTTTCTAGAAGCAAGTGTTGCAAAATAAATTCAGTATTAGGGTCAGAAAGAACATACAAAGTTGATATGAAATGTTGTGTTTATGGAAAATATGAAAATGATTTAATGGGTTATAACTTGTGATTACAGTAGTATTATTGAGTTTTAATGTTGGATCCTATCTTCAAAAACCAAACATTCGGAGACATTTAACAGAAAATAGTACTTGTCCTCGACTATACTAAACCTATTTTTGGGCAAACTTGAATAACTCTCATCATGGGTATCGAATTTGGTTGTTCTTTGGGGTAGCTTAAAAGAGAACTTCAAGATCTGCTACCTTCATGAAGACCTTTAAGATAGAATCTATCGCCTGATGAGTCAAAATGGACTAAATGATGGTATTAGATGAATAGTAAATAGAGGAAGAAGTCTCGATCATAAAAGCAGAAAGCAGACAAAACAAAAGACAGACGAAGCAAAGAGGGCAGACGAAACAAAAGAACAGACGAAGCAAAAGTCTTAAGACGATACGAGGTCAACTTAAGACCAAGTAGGGTCTTAAGACGATGCGGAGTCAACTTGAGATGAGGCAGGGTCTTAAGATGATACAGGGTCAACTTAAGACAAAGTATGGTTTTAAGATGATTTGGGGTCAACTTAAGACAAAGCATAGTCTTAAGATGAAGCATCTTTACAGACGATACAACTCTACAGACGAATGACATCATCATAGACGATACGTCTTTACAGATGATACATCTCTTAAGACGAATGACATCATCACAGACGATATGATGTCATCGCAGATAATACACCTCTTAAGACGGATGACATCATCATAGACGATACATCTTTACAAGTGATGCATCTCTTAAGATTAATGATGTCATCACAGACGATATGATGTCATCACAGACGATATGTTTTTATAGACGATACATCTTTACAGATGATGCATCTACCAAAGAAACATGCACATATGCCTAGGGACTTTTCAGTTTTTGTTTAACTCATTTTCCCAAGCAACAGAAACTCATACATCACTTAATTATATCAATACACTTTGAACAAGGGCTTAACCCCAAAATACAACATATACAGGATGCTCGATGTTTACATGTTTATGAAGCTATCCCAAAAGTGAACAAACTAACTTAGTGACAAAAGCTACTATCTTGGAATTTGCCCAAATGCCTTGCAAGGATCACTTATCTTCTCGATCTACACTTGAGGAGGAAATAATGGGGTGAGCTACACAGCTCAGCGGCTAATATATATATAGCCATTGGCAATTGGCCACATATTCAAGCATATGTATATGTATATTTAGCAATACTAGCATTCGTACTTTATTCAAGTAATTTAAACATTGATCAATATAACTCAAACTTAATACACGACATAAACTTCAGCCATTTAAACATAGCATTTTATTATGAACCATACTTGAACATCTAAAGATACAATGCACAAAAATTGGCTTAAGGGTTTCGTGAACAAAACAAAGAAGGCTTGAGGGTTTCGTGTGCCACAAGTGGGCAGCCAGGAGAAGGCTCTACGTCGACGTGCACGTGACTACGAAACGGTTCCTCTCTCGCCCAAACACAATCAAATTTATGGTCAATTCATTTTATAAATGCTTTCATACTTTTCATGCTCTTTCCTTTCTTTTCATTTATACAAAATGTCATAATACGGCATAACATGATCAAAATCATAATTCGCACTCTCATGCTTCTTTCATTTCATCATATTCTTATATTTTCATGCTTTTTCTTCTTTTCATTCAATTTCAAATGTTATAACCTTTTTCAAGGTGTAACATAACCACAATGCATCATGCATTTCAAGTATTCACAATTATTTCAATTTCATGCATATCAATTTTAAGCAAACTACATACACACACATAAGCAAGAATTTGCCCAATTACACAATAACTATAAATACATTACCCACCTAATAGGATTGCGAAAATCCGAGTCAAGCTTTCCCTTCCCCTTGCTCTTGGGTAAGATTCCCTTGGTTTCCTAACACAACCAAGGTTCCATTTAAAAACAACATTCCAATAAAATTTATAAACTTCTGAAAAATCATAGAATCACAATAAACACAAATGAAACTTAAATCTAACCTACCCACAGTCCATCTAGGTTAGAAAACTTAAGATCTAGTTTAGAAACCCTAAAAATCAATTTGGTTCTCCTAATCCATCTTCTTCCCACAAAACCTCTTTGCTCTCTAACATCTTCATCCTTAATACAACCCATTCCTTTAATAAGGCAAGAAAAAGATGATTAACCTACCTTAACAAACTTGATTTCTCTTCTCATCTTTTTCACTGAAACTTCTCTTCTTCTCTCCTATTTTTGTTTCTCTCTTCTTTCTCTTTGGTTCTCATGACACTTCTATCTTCTTCTAATACAAAACCATTTTAATGGTCTTTTTCCTATTTTATCCTTTATTTACCTTGTCCTTCCCATTTTTGCCCCTTTTTTCATCTAATCCATCTACTAACTCCTTTAAGCTAACTTACTTCTAACCTTCCCACATTAATTCTAACTTAATTCAAATCCTTCCATCAATTTCTAATCTCTATTTATGCCACTAAATTAATGACTAAAATCAAAATTTTATCAGAAAAAGGAATAATCAACCAAAACCTAAATAAAAAGCTAAATAATAAATCACAAAACTTGGAAAAAAATTTCGGGGTCCAACATTTAAACTTAAGTATAAATTATACTTAAGTAAGTATTAATGAAGGGAAGTGGATAAGTGGGTAATAAATGGATAAGTGTCCTACCTAAAGTTAAGCTTTAATAACCTTGAAAAAGAAGCTGTTGTCCTTGTCTTTATCCTTCTTGAAGCTTCTTTCCCTAGTTTTTCTTAAACACAGAGTTTCTCATCAAATCTACTCTATAATAAAATCTTGGTTTTTTCTTTTCACTATCACTTCCACTTTGTTATTGCTTTCTTCCACTCCAGGGAAAATCGAACCCCCTATCAACTTTCAAGTTAATGTACATGGTTGCATGAGGAATTAGGGTTAAGTGATTCTTGCAGATGTTGGAGCTTCAAACAAGTAAGCTTGTTATGATTATATATGTTTGTATGAACTGAAGCATGCCTCATGAGTTCACTGTAAAATGGTTGGGAAATAGTCATATTCGTATTTGCTAGAAAGTGAGTGAGAAAATTAGGGTATGTCATATTTTTTGATTTTCTGTGGATTTGATGATCGAAATGTTGAGAGATAGCCATATGGTGATGTCCAGAGATGAGAAAGAGTGATTAAAATGATAGTTAGAGGAAGAAAATGAAGTGAATGTAAAAATATGAAAATGCAAAAAAATGAAAGTGAAGAAGTGCAGAAAACGTGAGAGTGATTTTCTATTTCTGATGATTATAGAAAATGAAAGATTTTGATTTTGTCATATGTTAGGATGAAATGAAATAGGAGTGAAGAGGAAATATTGAGTTTAAGCATAAAGTTAATTGTGATATATACATATATATAAATACTATGTTTTTCTTCCTCACTAGTCACATACAGGTTTACATGGGAAATTTTGTGGATGAGTTATTGATATCAAAGTACCAAAGGATTGAGGTTGTGATTCAAAGAATTGATGAGCGATTAAGTTATGAAATGAAAATGAGCATAAGATATGAAGTTTGTTAAAGTACCCAAGATTGTCATTGAGCATGCATTGTACATAGTCCATTTACACAGTTGTGCATGAATAAATGCTTATAATTGTGCCATTGTTAATGAGTGTGCAATTTGTGTCTTGCATAAATGGGTTGTGCAGGTTAAGTGTCCGCATTCAGGTGTTTCCAGAATTGGAAGCAAATGCTAAACTGGAGTGTACTGTAAGTAGACCAAGATGGTCTCACTTCATTGTTTGATTTATTTGAATTTTGTATTAATTGACCACTGGATGATGTATGAATGTGATTGATTGTGTTGGTTTCCGGACAGAAGGTCTAATGAATGTGATGCATGAATGAAATATTGAAGTGCTCCTTGTATGTGAATTTGGATGAAATATGTGATACATGAATTGGTTGTTAAATGTCGGACTTAGTTCTGAAGGAAAGTGTGATCATGCATATAGATGGAAAAGTGATACTCAACTCTAATGTTGAATGCTGGACTAAGGTCCGATGATATGAAAATATGATTGAATGGGAACATACAAATGTGATTGATGCATTCCATTTCATGAATGCATGAAATATAATGGCAATTGTGACCTAGTAGCCACTGATCAGAGCTTAAAGATCAATGAATGAAAATGAACCTCGATCTCAAAAGTGATTCATAACCTCAGGCTCAACGTTTAATGAGTCCTGGATCCCCCAAGCGTATAAGGGACAGTTATTAATGAGCCCAGTATCTAATGGATACAGGACAGTTTAGACTCTCAGTCACAACAAAGTAACAACTGGAAAGTGGGTCTCATGTGCACTGCATATGCATAATATGAATGATTAAAGTGCATTGAATATGAAATGTGAAATGTTGTGAATGTGAATTATGTGTTATGTGACTGGGTGAGCCATCGATGATGGTCACTCATTGAGTTCACAAAATTCACCCAAAATTTGTAAATATTTTCAGGACTCAGAATAATACCCCGTAGGCAACGGGAGTATACCTACTGTATGCGAGTAAAAGATAGAGGTCGGGATCAGTTCACATCTGCATTTTGTATTTTCTTCTTTTGTACAAATTTTTATTCTGAGATTTTTGTATGATTAATGGATTCCAAAATTTTTGTACCATGTGTATACAAATGGATTTATGTTGTAATGTAAAGTCATTATGACTAAAAATATTTTATATTGGTAATAGGACCCAATTGACTATTGAAATTCTATTGATGGTATTTTGTTGATTGAAAAAGTTTATGATCGAAATGGGCCCGAATTGATTATTGATTTTCTGCAAAAGTGTGCATTGTTTTAAAAAGAAAAGAAAAAGATTTTTTATGAGATTTGACTGACTAAGTGCACGCCACCTCACGGGCTCAAACTTGGATATCACTCATAATGTCAGGTACGTGTCATGCGGGAGTGGGGTGCTACACCTTCTCACATAATACTATGTTTATGTGTCAACCTTACTTTAAAAAAAAAAAGAGTGAATCAATTAATATAAGAACAATTTGTAAGAAAGATAAAAATACAAAGATGATAGACCATTACCCAATACAACACCCTAAAAAGAGGGATAAGTCCTACAATTAAATAACCAAAATTACCCACGTGTGAGACTTGCAAACAACCACTAAAAGCATCAGGCTAGAGGACACACCCTAACCATATATTAACTTTCATTGATAAGATACACTCTGGAACTTTTGAGGGAGAGAGATCAAATGAAGGCTTGCAAATAAAGGAAACTGTTTTAAAGAGAAGCCTAAGTGGAATCAAGGAACAAGATCAACAAATTTAGAGATTGGCTACCAGCTAGATCATTCAATACAGGAATCAACGTCATATAATAAAGAGGTTGCTTTGTTTAATAGGAAAGGATCAATCCCACTTCTAAAATTTCTGATTTATTTTTGAGTATGCTAGGGATTATAACTATAAATTGAATTAGATGTTAACATCGGAATCCGTAGTGCCTAATACTATTCATAGTAAGCAAATTATAGGATTCATTAGGAATTTGCTAAATTATTACAATATTATCTAGTAATTTTTGAATAGAACAATAACTATCTTAGCTCCCAATTGCATGATTACTTCCTCATTAGATCCTATAATTCCTTGAAATCATCTATAGTTTCTTCCCTTCCGTATTTCCTTAATATAGATGCTCAGCGATATCAAATAGATAGCCTTGTTCTCCTTAAGCATATGAGACTGATTTTGAAACCATAACATAGTATCCATTAAGGAGTAACATTAAGAGTCAGAAGACATTTCCTTATGATCAATTCCTATAATGGTGAAGAAAATGAGCAATTAAAAAATAAGTGAGAACTCAATTCTAGATCCTTTTCACAAAGGATACATCCAAACCCAATATTCAAATAGTGAATTTATTTAGAGTGCTCAACTTGTTTAAAGAAATAACTCATAGTAAAATTGGGGTACTAGACAATAATACCTCATTCCACACTAACTTATACCAAATAATTGATATTGTTTTATATTAATATTTAAGATTACCACATATGCATAACGTAGATGTAGTTAGCACAGGTAAGTACGGGTTGATCTTACGATGACTATAAGTATTAGTAATTACTCTTTTTTATTATCTAACCTATGAATCAATTTTTGGTTTTTAATTAAAAATTAAACAAAATATCAATTAAAAAATCCTTAACGCAAGATGGAGTAAAAGTACTTAGAAAAATCAATGTCAAATAATAGTGTAAAGGTGATGAATCCCCTAAGAATCATTAAATATTAACCTTTTATCAGGCAATTATGAAATTCCTATCTTATGTTAGTATCTTTCTCAAGACTATTAACAACTAATTCATTAGTTGATTAACAAAAGTCTTTCTAGTTAAAATCCCTATGATTGGGTTATCGATTTATGAATTCTACTATTAAGTTTGATCATAATCTAAAGGATTTATGTTAGTCTATCTCTAAGTTTGCATGCAAATCCTTCTAATTATGGTAGATCTATTCATACAAGAGGATTTTTTAATCTTAATCATATAAAATCAAATCATGTACTAATATTCCAAATATATTAGAACAAGAATAAAATGCATAATTGAATCCTAATAAATCAATCAACATAATTGCATTGAATAAAATATTAAATCATATTGTTATCACAAACTAGGGTTTATCACACCTAGACACTAAACAAGTTTGGTTAATTATATAAAACAAAATCAATAACAAACATGCAGAAAAACTAATAGAAAACAAAGGAATCATAATTCTAAAACCCCCCTTCTCTTTTATTAAATCTTCTTACAAGTTTGGATTGGATGTAGCTTTTTTATACGATCTCTTGACGTATTCCTTGTTTTCATCATCCCTTAATCAAGAATATCATCTATGTGTGTGTCTCATGACTTAAAATCTCTTAAAAACTTGACTCTCTTCTTTTATAGTAAAAATTATTCTGGAACATAAATGGTCACTTACACAATGCTGTAAGTGACCATTTAGTTCCAAAAATACCTAAAATCATGACTTTACACATTCACAGAGACTTACACAGGCATATACACGGTCTTATATCTCCAGGTTGCTTTAAATCTTTGTTTTATGTCATGATTTCATCTTTATTCTTCTCCTTTTCACCCAAGAAGGCAATTAGTAGTTAATTTGTTTCAAGTGCATTTATGTCATGATTTCATCTTAATTCTTCTCCTTTTGATCTGAGAAGGCAATTATCACCTATAAATGCACTTAAAGTGAATTAACTACCAAAAATACTATAAAATTATTAAATATCAAACAAAACACATTAAATATAGGTGTATAAGTATAGTCAAATAAGCATTTATCAAACATCCCTACATATAAACTTTTGGTTGTCCTCAAGCAATTCATAATCTAAATTATGACTCTTATAAATATCCATCCCTTATTAACCTCAACCTATCCATCCATACTCTAAATCATCATTTCATATTAATCAAATTAACATATAATTAGATTCAAGTTATCCTAAAACTAACCTTCATAAGTTAATATCAGTAATAACTAGACATAACAAGGCTCCCTTATACATAATCATCAAGCATAAAAAAGTCTTAATAAATTTCTCATTTATGCCAAGGTATGTTCCTTGATGGATGGAAGGATATGGATTGTCATTCCTTATGTTATTTTCCACTCAACTCCCTCATATTTACGTAATCTAGACTCTTAGGATTATTACCATTAACACAACTATGTGTGCAGAGAAAAGATTCAAATTAAGGAGCCTTAGGTTGAATGGTCTAGGTTAGTCTAGAATAAGGTCCTAATACCGAGAGTGGATTTTTTTTATCATGTTTAGCAGTGAGGAACAAATTAAGTAAATTGGATAGATTGGCTTATTTAAATCTAAGACCAATATGTTTCCTTCGTAAAGTGTATATGAGAACAGGGATTATTGATTTTTTGAATATCCCTATTCCCTTACTATATAGAAATAGGTAACATTGCTTTGTCACTTGAACATGCATAAGATTACTTTTCCTAAGATAGTTTAATGGTTATTAAACAACTCCTATCTTCCCAAAGCTACCATAGTTATTTATCTTGATGTAGTAGGAACTTACGTAAAAGAGTTATAGAAAGAATGCAATCAAAAAAGATTCGAGGACAAGGAGAGAAATATAAATGAAGTTAAGGATAATGTGCTCCTTAATATCAGGGAGCAACTATTATCTTGAAGACTTAATCATGAGTTAGCTACTTTCTTGAGACTATATAAGGAACTTAACTTTGGTTTATGGTTTCCAGATTCACATACATGGCTAATTATGCATATTCCCTAATTGCATTTAATGTAGAAACTTTGGTGGGTGAAGCTCACTTACCAGTCGTAACTTGCGTTAGAGAAGTTAGTGAAGCATTGTTCCATTACTTTATCCTTCCAATAATAATGATGAATGGGAATTATAGTGATAAGAAACTCAACATAAAGAGATAATCCACCTATAAATGTGATATAAGGTGGCAGTGAATTGGTAACCCTATTAGTTTCTTCAGTATCTATAGATTGGCTTTATGAATGAAGTTCCATTCCAAGAAGACGAGGAAGTAACTGATGCCTTAGATGAGAAGGAAGAACTGATGATAGAGGAAGTACAGGAAGAATAACAGGAGGAAGCCTCTGTCTAAAAAGAGGAAGTAGAGAAATTGCAATAGATAATTGAAGAAGAAGAAGAAGCCTTTGTCAAGGAAGAGAAAGTAGGCGGGCAGACAAAGGTGGTTGAAGAATAAAAGAAGGATCTAATTAAGGAAAATACTAATGAATCATTGGTAGTCACCTTAAGTACAAATGATTCCCGCTTCCTAGAGGACAAACTTCTTAAGCCTATTGAAGATTTAGGGAGTTTTGTTATTCCTTATTTTATTAACAGTTGGTTACTAAAAGGGGCATTAATGTAATCTTTTTGGAATTATTGATTTGATACATTATATCCTTATTATTATCTTCAACATGTGGCTTATTTATAAGCTACAAAACTGCTATGTAGAGAAATGAGTGGAAGTAAGCCACTAATCATAAACCATGGTTAATTGTAAACATCAAATATACATTGAACTATTGATTTTTTATAAGGTGGCAGTGAATTGGTAACCCTGTTAGTTTCTCTAGTCTCTGGTGTTCCAAAGTGTAAGCAAGATAGTTTCCTTCCTTTAAAATCTTTTGAGTGTCAAATACGTGGTTAAATGGTGTTTTGGTGATGTAATAGTTGTGTGCTATTTATAAATCATTTTTTTGGGTGTTGTTACCTTAACCCTTATAAATGTTCTATAACTAATTTCTTAATGCAAATATTTAATTTTAAAAAAACAATTTTAGTCTTTATAGGATCAACCTATACCCGTTAGTGCTATCTATAACTATATAGTGTATTTATGGCTAAAACTAAATTATCACCATCAAGTTTGTGGTGTCATTATTAGGGATTATGATATTAGGAAAACTTAATTTCTATTAATCTAGCCATTATTTTTCTTTCATGTTTTCTTTTCTTTTTTATTTATTTACTTATCCTTAGAGCTTTCTTTCTTAATTTCGTGTTTATGGTCTATTTTTAGGATTTGAGACTTATTATCATAGACACTAAACACAATGAAAGGATTGAGAGGACAGTATTCTCAGGAGCATTATATTATGCCATCACTTATTGTAGTATTAGAAACATGGAAAAAGAGTCATGATGACATTTATTGAAAAGTTTAATTGATATCTATGATTTATTGGGGCATTTATAGGGGTAACCATCATATTCATAAATTTTAACTACCAAACTATATGTTGAAGCAAAAAAAATGCATAGAAAAATGGACTCAAGATATCCCATATGAGAATTTTTATAATCCATAGGGGAACAATTATTATGGCTTTACATGGAATGACCTCTCTTCATCTAGATTTATATAACAATAGCAGTATGAAAATATCAATTTGTTAACAATGCCCTTACAAAATTTGTTGCTTCAATCAAGGCTACCCTTTATAAACTAAAGAGTTAGGTGTTTTATTTGGATAAATCAAGCTAGATTTGAGGGAACATATGAATATGATAACTTTATGGAGTGGAGAGAAGCTAGAGGTTAAATAAAAGGAGAAGGTTGTCATTTAAGAAGAGATGAAAGATGAAGAGGAGGAGCTAAATAAAGAATCTATCGAGGAATTATTGTCAGTCGGAGGAGCTAAATAAAGAATTTATCGAGGAATTATTGACATTCATCTTAAGTACGTAAGGCTCCTACTTCCTATAAAAAACTGTTAGAGTCAATCAACGATCTAGGGGTTTTATTATTCCTTATTATATTAACAATTTATTACTAAAAAGGGCATTAATGGAGTTAATTATTTTTTACTATTCTAATACCTTATTTTCTTATTATATTTCAACATATGGCTTATTTATGGGCTAGTGAACCCTTCTATGGACAAATGGGTGGAAGCAAGCCATTGATTATAGCCAAGTTGAAGAACTATTTTGAGAAGTCTAGCTAAAAGACTCGCAAAGAAGTTTTAGTTGGGAGGCAACTCAATAATTAAGTGTTTTTGTTTTGATTAATTAGTTTGTAGGATTTAATCTTAGTTTTATACTCCTAATTTCTTACCTAAGATTTGATAGAGTTCCGTAGGTTATGTTGTTGTTGCGTTAAAGTAGAAAAGATTTCATCGATACCGAAGAGATGTTAATAACTTTGGAAAAGGCTAAAAATCTTTTACTATCATGTGAGTACCAGCTATATTCACTTTTCGCCATTATTTTTCATATTTTTCATATTCTTACATATTTTATACATTAAGGAAAATATGTAGCTTAAGTTTGGGGGAGGAAATTATTAGTCAAGATTGTCAATTTTGTTATAATTAGCTTAATAATGAATAATTCAAGATCTTTTTTAAGGATGTTTATCAAGATGATTTATTATGAGTTTGGTTACGATTTGATTTGATTTGTTTAAGCAAAAAGTTATTAGTTTTGATGATTAAGTTGACAATTGAATTGCATTATGATGCTTTATGTATAATTTATACTTACATTGAGTTAAATGTGAATTATTTTTTAACATTTTAATTACCCCGCATATATATAAAAAAGGAAAAAAGAAAAAATATATAGTGATATGTGAATAAACAAGCATAAATAATTTTACTCCATAAGCTTTATAATAATAAAAAGATCAAAGTTAAAGAGTGGGGTTAATAGCCATTTAAGATAGTGACATAGTTGAGTAACTGAGGATATTCATGACAAGATGTTTAATAATTTCACATCAAAAGGGTGTGACTTTTTAAACAAGTTTCTAAAAGCTCCTATGTTGTTTAAATTTAGTGTTTTGTTTTTAATAAGGAGTATGTAAAACTATTTAAAGATTTTATTACTTTTCTTATGTTGGATCCCGTTTTCGAAACCCAACTCTTGCTCAGATAACATAAATGTTAGGCACCGTTTCTAAAACCCAACTCTTACGAAATCATAATCACTGAACTTATTCCAATGAAGTTTCCTTAACCATCAT
>JANSVA010000005.1:44100779-44117084 GCA_025504915.1 Erythroxylum reticulatum
CAAACCTAATTAATAACTTAGTATTAGCTATACTAAACAAAGGTAATTTATATTAAGAACAAAATATAAATGTAAGAAAAGTAAGCAATTGATTATATGTCATGACAACCAAATAAAATTAGGACTTTAATCATACATCTGGATACTCACACTATTTCATTCAAAATAATAGTCCTCATACTATTCGAAAACATGAATCTCTTTATTGGACTAAGATCTTATACAAATTTAGTTAATATTAAGTTTACTCAACAAACTAATTAAATTTAAATTAAGTAGATGACATTCTTATCAATCACATCTGATGTGACTCCTAGATCCGTTAGGTGACAATTTTTTATCAAAATGTATCTTATATGTTAATCCTAACTCTATCTCTAATCCATGTGATCATGAATTTACTCATCTAAATTACACAAATTTAGTTAAATAGGACTCACTATTATAAGACAAAACATATTCAAGTTAAAGTAGTCTTGAGTTTGCTCAACCAACCTAACAATAGATAGAACTCTTGTTTATTCTTATAATAATAGAAAGTAACAATCACGTTCTCATCGCATATTTAATATTTTAACGAAGAATTAATTTTGGTCTCACCAAACACAAAATTGCATAAATAAAGCATACAACACACATATAATCAAATTATATGCATAAATATAAACTTTGTTTGATTCTAGTTATTGATCTTCATAATATAAAATAATACTTCCAACTCTTTGGATGATTAAATTAAAGTAAACTCATTGATTGCTAAATAATTTAAATTCCTATTTCAAATAGAAATTTAATTTGAATTAGCAACAATTTTCAAATCAATTTGGAAATTATTGCTAATTATTTTGACTATTTTAACATAATTAATTAGAATCAAATTTCAATAAATTACATTTCTTACTTATTATAATTTAGAGAAAATCCTTTTTCAAAATTTTGTGAGTAAAATATTCTAACCCAATTAGAAAACATATATGATCTCATTAGAAATATTTTCAATCAGAAAATTATTTTCTAATATTAAAAGGGTATCGAATTAAAATAAATAAATATAATTAAGAAATTCTTTCTTAATTATTTAAGAAAATAATTTTTTACTTCTTAAAGATTTTAATTAATTAATTTCAATATAATTAATTTAAATTTTAAAAATATTAAAATTTTATTTAGGATTAAACTAATTATTAATCTTAATGACATTAAGAAAAATAATTGATTTAATTCTAGAAATTTAAAATTCTTTAAATTTCTGTTTGATTTTGAGTTACTCCATATGTATTTGAACTTTAACCTTGTAACCAAACTCGATTTAGATTTATGTTTGATTATGAGTTACACTGAAAAAGCATGCAAAAGACAAAGGTTAGTGATAAAATGGGAGAAAGTAACTCAGATTATTGAGGTTTTGGAAAGCGCAGCTTATTGTCATGACAAATCATTTTTACTAATAACTATTTTTAGTAAAATTATTTATTCTTTTACGGCGTTGTGATCAATAAAAGATGACAATAAACAAGTAAATGCACGAATAAAAAAAATGATAATACTTTTTTCTAAATAGCAACCGAAAATAACTTTTGAAATTGGTAGTTCCGAAAATAACCAAGAGGGTTGTGCATAAAAGTCTTGGTTTTGACAACATCAAGAACGCATTTAGTAACAGAAAGACCCAAAAAAAATGAAAAATATAAACAACTTAGTGTGGAAATTAAAAAAAATACTTTCTAATTTAAAGTGATGTAATCTTGTAAGGTGAGAATAAGTTTTGCTTTCATATAATTTTGCTTTTCGGTATCGAAAAAGATTTGAAAGAATATAAGTTTATACGTTCGTCATAATTATTTTTAAATGAATACCTACACTTGTCAATTAATTTTGTAAACATTTTTAACTAAATGTCCAAGTTGTATTGTAAGAGAAACATGGTTGTGGAAAATTTTGAGAGGATTTATAATATATTTGAATCCACACTATAATAAATGTCATTTTGACTGCGTTGTAATTTGCTAAGATTTCAAATTCATAGCTAAAAGTAAAATTTTGGTTTGACATTATAGTTAAATATAACTTTTTGGCTAAGAAATTTAAAAATTGTCCAACTATTAAAGCAAAACCTTCAATTTTTAATTTTGTTTTACGATTTCAAATTCGTAGCTAAAGTAAACCTTTGCCTACGAAATTAGAAAATTGTAGCCAAAAAAACAACTTTTTAATCGCAAAACCTCTTACATTTTAATTTGTTATCATTCTAAATTTATAGCTTAAGTAATCCTTTGGGTATGAAATTAGAAAATTGTAACTAAAAGCAACTTTTTGGTTACGAATTTAGAATTGTCTCCTATTGAAATAAAACTTCCTACATTTTAATTAGCTATGATTTTAAATTGGTAGATAAAAGTAATTTTGGCTACAAAATAGAAAATCATAGCCAAAAGTCCTTTTAAAAATCGTCACCTATTGAAGTAGAACCTCCTAAGTCTTAATCTGCAATGATTCTAAATTTGTAGCTAAAAGTAAACTTTTGGCTACAAAAATAAAAAATCATAGCTAAAAGTAGCTTTTGGCTATGAATTTAAAATTGTCACATATTGAAGGAGAACATCCTACATTTTAATTTGCTATGATTTTAAATTCATAGCTAAAGCACAAATCTATCCTAGATTCTTTCAACTATATTCTTCCACTGCAAAATATTTTTGTAGCCAAAAAATGCCTCAAAACACCACTTAAAATACATTTTTTCCTTTTCTTTAATAACCTAACTGACCAGTTTGTTTCCTCTTATTATTTCCTCTTATCGTTTATTCTTCTCTCATCATTTTGGCTATGAAGATACTCATATTTTGGTTTCAATTGTGGTTGTGTTGGCTTCGGTTGTGGTGCTTCGATTGGGGTAATCTTCTTCTCCGGTTCTCACTTTCACACTCTCTCTGTCTTATTTTCATTCCTAGTTCTCCGACCACGTCTTGGGTACTCGTCTCTTAGGTTCACCATTCGCACCTCCTCTGTTGTTGCTTTTGAACTTGTAACTGTCCCACTTTCCCTCTTTAATGATTTTGTCAGTTTTCTATGTCTTTCATTGGTTTGGTATGTATGCTGGTTTTTAAATGAGTTTTGATAACTTTTGGGAATGTTTAGTTAATTCCAAGTTTTGGAGAAATTTATGTTTCCATTATTTAATATAGATAAAACTTTGTAGGAGAAGGTAAGGTGTAAAATTTAATGCTCTTTTGAGAGAACGCAAATGTTTCGTAAATTTGACATTGGTTTTGAAGGTTTGGTTGAATAAGCTCTTACAGAAACTGTGGACAAAGATAGGACATTCAATTAAGGACCTAAGTTGCTAAAACATTATGATTTTTTCATAAGATTAGAGGTAGTTCCTTCTCAAATTTTAAAACTTTGAGTCTTTATTAGAATTAGAATGTCAGAACAGTTTAATGGTTATTTTCCAAATTGAGTGCTTATACTTGGGTGCCCAAATTTCTTTTTTTGTGGTTATATAGTCACTCTTAATGCTTTTTGTTAAATCCCTTTTTGACTGAGCGAGTTAATGCTTTATTCATTGCTTTTTTCTGCTCCTTGGTGAATGCAAGTCCTGAAGATACTAGGTTTCATAAATTCTCATACTCAAGTTATATGCTTTGCTAGGTAAATCATTAGAGAAGAATTTGTTTCTGGTTTGAATAGATTGATTGGCTTAATTTTTGGGTTGAGACCATTTTTTCCAAGAAAATATATTCCTTATGACACATCTTACGATCATTTGGTGTACTATGAATTATAATGAATTGTCGTTTTATCATTTGAGCATGTAGCAACAGAATCAAATGCTGAAGGTTGATCCATTTACATGTCTAGTATGTTATAAAACTCTAATAAAAAATGGTCCTCTAGATTTTAACTTATAAGTCACTATGCATACAAGTTAAATGTCTTTTCTATTTTCCTTTAGGCTATGGTTTATAAGTAGAATTTGCAAGTCAGAAATTTACAAGTCTGGTTTTAAATCCTATAAATTGTTGTTCAGTGAAACCGACGTCCTTAACTGAGATGGTTGGACAATGAACTTGTCACATATTTTGAATGTATGCATACGTATTTTTACTTCTAAATATTAGAAAAGTTAATGAATATAACGTGGGCTCTATCTATTTTCATTAGGAAATTAAAGCATGTTTGCTAATCTTTGGCATTGCAAGATTTGTTTTAAGTTTTTGCAAGAGATGGGTTGGTTTTACTAGAAACCGAGTTTTTGTAGTCCAATCTGTGAAAAAAGCTACCTTCTTGTTCTGCTTACTTATCTACATTTTCTCCAACTATCGGCAAACGGTGTTGGGATTGGCGGTGATATTGGTTGGACGACTCAATCTCTTTATTGCTGCAACAATACAATTTTAACTTTTTAACTTTCACTTTTATGATTATATGTTGACGTCTATCATGTGCAACCGGAATTTGGCATCATTATGCACTGTTACTGCTTTTTTCTGTTTCTTTGTTATTCATACTAAATTGACTCTTTTATACCTTACCCTTTTTTGAAGCAAACAAATTAAGCCCCATTTTCAATTGATAAGAAAAGGTGGTGAAAGTTTAATGGCAGCTAATGTGGAGCACCTACCTTCTCAAGAGGTTGGTCTATTAAAAGCTATTAATTTTCTAGGGGTCCCATTAAAAAGATGTAGAATTCAACTCTTAAACACTATTCCACTATCATTTCAAAATTATTGTCAATCTTTCATTTCTGTTTATTTTGTTGGTTTGTTGCATTATTTTTCTTGTGAAATGAAGAGGGTCTTACAGTACAATAACAACTTGTTTGTACACCTGTTTGTTTCAAGTAACTCTTCTCCTTGCAGGATGACATTGCAAACAACTATGACACATGTTTCTCATAAAGCAGTCTAAACGCTCATCAAGGTAGAGAGAAAATGTTATAACAAGGGATATATAATCCCATGGTTTTGAATTTGAGTCATCGCGAAATGTGGAAAGATGAATCTTAGTGCCACGTTTCATTGCATGGAGTACTTCTATAAGGAAAAAAAGGATCACCATCTTGAAAAATCCTAAGAACAAGCATGAGGGACTTGACAACCACCCTCTAATTCCTCGTCTTGCCAATTATTTTGGCAATAGTTTTTGCGCAAGTAGCAGTATGTAATGTGTTAAATGAGATGAGACCCAACAGTTCCTGCACATAACATTCATCAATCGGCACTTGCTCGTGTCTCGTGGCTTTAAGAATAAAAAATTCGAGGTTTGAGGAATTATTATTGGAAACTTTAGAAAGGCTGATACTGGTTTGGTATTTCACAGTCCCAAGCGCCTTCCTAACTTGCTAGGCATGTCTACCCCTACAATTCCAAAATTCCTTTAACTTGATCAACTTGTCATTAATATGGTGTAGGGGAACAATCAGTCATCCTTTAATGTTATATATTTCTTTTCAATTTAATGATATATATATAATTTTACTTTATAGACACAATACTCGATTGATATTTTAAATTAATAATATTTGTATATGTTTAATTTTATAATAATAAGCAAATAATTCACAATAAAAAATATATTGATACATTATATGAAAAATGCATATTTTAATATCATGGATTAAAAATGTAGCAGTTGACATATCATTATATTATTAAAAACAAATTAAATAATATTTTGCTATGTTATAAAAAATGTAGCAAATAATATTTCATTACATTATGAAAAGTGTAGTAAATTACAATTAATTACGTTATAAAAACATAGCTAATAAATACTATATAATTACAAAGAGAAAAATCGTAGCCAAAAATTACGGGTGACATTTATTTTCATTGCCTACGATTTAGTTCCAAAACTTGCTCACCAATATCAACTAATATTTAATTTTTAGCTACATTTTTTATTGCTTTAGCTACTTCTAGAAATGTTGCCTTTAATATTTTTCAAACAACTAGCTACGTTTTTTTCATAGTCAATTGTCTTCTTTGTTGTAATGCTAGGGATGCTAGATTAAAATCATATTCTTTTGCCTTTCTGAATATTTTCAATACTATGTTTAGTTTATATGTTTTTCAAAATTGATAATTCAATCATTTATAAATTTCCCTTTTTTTTATAAGAGCCATAGTTTTATGTTTTTACACTAGTTTATGTTTATGATGAATATAATATTAGAAAATTATTAAACGGTTTCAAATTTTAAGGAAATTTTTTCCATTTGTTCCATTTTTTGAATCATGACTTAAAAGTTTTGGTTTGATTTATAGCTTACAATCAATATGTTGATTGTACATTTATGACATAATTAATTAAAAAATATTATGTAACCTTTCATATTTGTTAGTTAGCTATGGTACAAAATAAAATCTATAAGATAGATATACTTTATGAATAAAATTACGTTGTTGTCACATTTATAAGATTTATATTGCATAGCTATTATCTCTAAATTATTTCATATTGTTGCTTTACTAAGACCGGACATCCACTCCATGATTATTATGCGCATTATTTGATGGAAATTTTGATTCGGTAATTAAATAAATATTTTATTATTAAATACTTCTTATCAGATCTAAGTACATTTCATATTGACCATATTTTGATTTGACTCACTAACACGAAATTTAAAAAAAATAGAAACAACAATTTCTTTTAAGGTATCATAAGAAAAGAAAAAACAAATAAAGAATTTGAAGTTTATCCATTGTTTAAGGCTTCACCTTTATTCAAAGATGTGGACTCGTACTCATCTAGGTCAATCAAACTATTTGATTATTTAATTCAACCAAAATATTTTAGAATTCAAGCATATTTAATGTGCCTTTGGTAATTATATTAATTTAAGGATTGTTGAACTACTTCTACGTAAATTAATTATTTTAGTGATTCATATCCATTTTAATTATATCCTATTTGAACTATATTTAAATGAAGATTTCATGTATGAATCCGTCACTAAGAAATTGATCTTTGTTCCTTTATACTTTTTTAAAAGATTAGTTTTAAGTCATGGTGTATAGAAATTCTATGCTTCTAAAAAATGTTTTATGTTGAAAACATGTCGAATTGGATGGCCAGTAATAATTGTGAAGTACAAGAATTGGAAATTGTACATTAAAGAAGTACATGTGCTTTTGGCATATTTTATTAAAATTAATCATAGTATAATCATTGCATGCAACAAAATAAAAAATTTTATTCACTTTAATTGATTGAAGTTGTATGGCATTTAAAAACCTTAAAATTAAAGAGAAAATTATTTATGCATTTTGGATTTTGTAATGACATTTTGTTGCGCAGAAGCAAGAGGAAAAGTGACGATAAATGGTGAAATTGGTTAAAGGTGGGTGAAGGAGCAACCAAGATCGTAACTTGAATAGTTTCACATAGCATCCATTTGGTAGATCAATTCTATTAATTTCACTGGTTCGAGACAGTTGAAATTAACAATATAAATTTTGTTTATTCAACAAATTAACAAAAATTAAATATTAGTTGATTCCGGCTCAAAATTCTGTCATTGTACAAAGCTGAAAAGAATGAAGTGGCCAAAAGCTATTACGTGCCAAGCACAAATGGACCAAGTCAAAAAAAAAAACATTGGGAAAAGCTAAAGTGAACCGAAAGGTTTCCGTGGCCCGCAGTGCATGACGTCTGACTGCACATGACATCATTCCCAATGTCACACGATCAGCATATTATGTTCTTCTTCTGACACGTGTCGCCACGCACGTTATGCATGCGTTGAGTAAAACTGAAGCTTTTTGAAAGCACAAAAGCCAAACAACTAAACAAAAAACGAGGTTATCTATATTATAAAATGTAAAGGCCAAAGATTGTGCAACGTACGTATGGGCCGGCAGTTATTGTACGGTCCAGGGCTTAGGTTGTTCCGTTACTTTAAGACGAGCGGTTGGGCGGCTATAACCCCACAAGGTCGTGTTTTACACGTTGGTACAGTTTAGTTTTATTTATTTTATTCTAAATTATTAAACTGTATTATAATATCAGAAATTTTCAAATAGAGTTATTATTGTTATTTTAATATAAATATTTATATGATTTATTATTATACATATAACATAATTTGCATGACTTTTGTAACTCAATTTTAATAATCATTTAGTAAATTAATTTGATTAAAATAGTAAAAGATTTTTAGTTCATAATACCACAATAAATAATTTTAAATAAAATAAATATTTTTAAAAATAAAATTATAAAAGTGATGCATATATTTGACTTTTTAAATAAATTTAAAATTTGGTATGATAAATTAAATTGAAGGATTCAGTTATTTATTTATTAGTTCTTAAAATTTAATAAGTATAAAACACGAGCAATCATTATATTTTTATATAAAATGAAGAAGTATATAAGCAAAACTAAACTAACCATGGTGACTTCTTTCTTTCGGTTGCTCACTTTTTTAGTCACAGCGAATATGCAAGTGCCCGAATTAAAGAGATTACATATATAAAAATGGTCGGAAACTGGGTTGGGATTTAATTCTAGTTGCAGCAGAATAATTATGAAACTTTCTCATAACTTTTGGTTTTTCGAAAATCAAGATCTCTTTAATTTTATAAAATGATCAAGACAAATCATAATAAAATGAAAACTTAATTTATACCTTATTCTAAAACTTGATCTTTGTCTTATCGTATCCCTCGAACCGTTCTCGAAACCAATCCGTTTGAATCGTCGTAGCTGCACAAATATCTAACCTCTAACAATATCCATAGAATAAGTTAAGAGAACTCTATAACTCTTACAGAGAAGATTAAGCAAAAACTATTAGCTCTATAAAGCTAAAGTCTATTTATAATAAGTTCTAGACGTTTTGGTAATTTAATTTCAATTAAATTTTAATTAGAATTACAAATAATTCTAATTAAATATCAATTATGCCCATATAAGATTCAATATATAATATTGATCCTTATTTGTTAAATATCTAATATTTAATCATAAAATTTCTCAAAATTTTACAATCAAATCCAACTTAATTAAATTAACTTTGCTTTCTTCAACTCATTCTATACGTGAGACCCTTTAATTCTCTAATTAAACAATTTATATTTATAGATCAAGATTGACGTCTAATTCTAATTAAATACCAGTTATGCCCATATAAGATTCAATATCTAATATTGATCCTTATTTATTAAATATCTAATATTTAATCATAAAATTTCTCAAAATTTTACAATCAAATCCAACTTGATTAAATTAACTTTGTGTTCTTCAACTGATTCTATATGTGAGACCCTTTAATTCTCTAATTAAACAATTTATATTTATAGATCAAGATTGACATCTAATTCTAATTAAATACCAGTTATGCCCATATAAGATTCAATATTTAATATTGATCCTTATTTATTAAATATCTAATATTTAATCATAAAATTTCTCAAAATTTTACAATCAATTCTAACTTGATTAAATTAACTTTGTTTTCTTCAACTCATTCTATATATGACACTCTTTAATTCTCTAATGAAACATTTTATATTCATAGATCAAGATTGACGTCTAGCAACACATCATGACCACCCAAATATTTAGAAATGTCAAAATGGCTTTGACTAACCTTTTCGCACATGATTTTTAATATAATTCAATTCTTTCATTATACAATTTTCGATTAGACATAGATCATGGAATTAATTTCTACTCTATTTTGAGTCTAATATATTAGTTCGCTGTCATTAGTTATCGATTTAATTAATAACATTTGTAAACTATTTACAAAACGTCATTATGCATTGTCCAAATATTTCCTGAATTAATACTAATCGAGAACAAAGGAACATTTTTCCTAATTATTTTAGAGTGATAAATCATATCTTGATCACACAACTATTTCTATATAATCCATGCTACATCTAATGACTACCGATTGACCAACCCATGATTAAATGGGTCATAAATAGTATCAAAACATAGCAATCCCTATACAACATAACTTTGGCGACCTTAAGTCAAATGATCACTATACAAGCATCACAATAAGAATTTTATAGACATACAAGTAATGTTCCAAATGGATTTCTTATGTCAGGTCTATTCAGTCAACTTGTTTTTTCTACTAAGTACCTACGTGTTTGTTTAAGTATCTCTATACTTAAGTCTATGAGATTGGCCACTTCCTTCATAAGAAAAAACATAATGTGTGCTAGTTTTTTTGCGTCTTATTAATGTCCAATCTTAATAGAACAATAATTATGAACAATTTAGGGATAATACATAAATGCAATATGAATCTCATAATTATAATCTCATTATAATTTTATTTGCAATGTATAATTATCCCATGGGCTTTATCGTATACATCTAAACATATACAAGATAAATAACACCTTTAAATTATTTTGTTACTAAATTATAACCAAAATGATTAGCTGTAAGGCATAAACTAACAAAAAATACATGAAAAAAGATAAAGATGATGGAAGGATCCAATTAATACACAAATACATGACTTCTAGAAAATTAATGGATAAACACCAATTCAATTTAAAGAGAAATGATAAAAATCTCGAGTCTATACATCAGGAGATTATAAATTTGGATATTACAGATTTGATGGATACTCTTTCCAAGATTCATTTAGCTAAATATTTATGCATAAGATTCTCATATGAATTATCTTACCCTAAAAAAACATTTTTAAGAAATTGTTTTACTTCAGAAAGGATCATAAATGAGAACAATATATCTATCTATCTATCTATCTATCTATCTATATATATATATATAGGATTTGTAACCTAATATCTTTAAAGTTTAAGGTAAATATAGTAACACTAATGTATGTTAAGACTATATTTAATATCTTTATATCACATTTTATATGAAACTATATAATTTTTTAATTCATTTTCTCATATGATAATTTTAAAGAAAAATTTTGGATCTGAGTGTATTCTTTTTCATAATTGTTCGATCAAAAAGATTTTAGTCATTTAGAAGCTAATAAGATGGATAATAACTTTGTAGAAGACATCAATGATTAATCCAAGCTTAAAAATGTCAAAAGTAAGAGAAGTGAAAAAGGCCAGATAAGTATTGAATAAAACTAGGAGATAAATGCTTATCTCTTGCAAAGCTCAAGAGCTAAAGAAATAGAAGACAATTGGTATCGAGTACAAGATGATTTTAGGCATCAATTACATACTAGTTTGAGACAAATAAAATTCTAGAAGTTAACCAATGTTAGTGTGAAAGTTGGTCCAATGTTGATTCTCGTACACGTAATCTAAAGATATACAAAATTAAAACTTTAATCACCTTCAGACTATATGATGTAAAACCTAGCTATAAATATTATTATTAGGGTTAAGGAGCTTTTGGAGTAATGTGACAACCACCTTAAGTTTTAGTGATTATTTTAGGATTCCCAACATCAAAGAAGGCTTCGAAGAAAGGATTAGAAGAAGATCAATCTTAACTTGGTACAATTGGGGTATCTTATTCTATCTTTCCCTCTTTCATTTCTTTTATGTTAAAATTGATTTGTTTTAGTTTTATTTTAAGTATGTTAAGTAATTAAATACCTAGTTAGGGTAAGAAATATAGTTTATGGTAGATCATTCAATTGTTAATGGGTAAAGAATTATCATCTATTTGAATTTAATCTCTTTGATTTTAATTTTTGGGTTTATGAATGATCCTCACATATTTAATCTTAGGGATTGTATGAAGAATAGAGGAAGTACGATTCATGCACTAGGAGAATAAACACCTTATATTTAGAAAATTAGATTTTCTAGACTATATTGATAATTAAATAGATCAAATATACTCAATGAGTTTGATTGGTTAAATTACATATTAAGAGGTGATAATTATCTAGTTGAATATACTTGTGTGTCTTAGAAGAGGGCATAGATGTATTAGGATAATTGTTATTTTAACCTAGATATCAATCATTATATGAAAATTGAAGTTCCATATGAGTGAACCATGAAACCCTAATGTTTATCTTATTGATTTCTCTTTATTTAATCATCTTGTTTTTATTAGTTTAGATATTGATTACTTTTTACTAAATTTTGTTTAATTTAGTTTAATTGCTTAGATTGGATTAATAAACATAGAAGTGTAATCCTCATGAGATTGATTCTTTAAAATACTCAAGAATTTATTACTTGTTACAATAGATTCTTTGTACTTCAAGAAAAACATGATTAAGTTTTTGCCATTATCAGTGACTATTTACTTACTATCTTATCAATTCTAATTTTTCCTTTCATTTTTATTTTTTATTTTATTTTTAGGGAGTTGATGGAAGAAAAGAGATTTAGGAGTAATAACTAGGATGACCTACTCCCCATAATCTTAACATTTAGTGAATCTGTACATAAAATAAAGCAAGAAGGAGGTTAGAGATGGCTACAAATTAGGACAACATCGTTGTTAGTATGTGTTAGTGTCTTTATTTTCTATCTTTTTGTGTGTTAATTTTCTTTAATTTTGAGGTTTGAAGTTATACTTAATGAGAATTAATCTTGTTTCATGTCAAGGTGTATTTTAGAACTAAATCGAAAGAACCGCGATAATTTTAAGATAAAAAAAGCTGAACTAGACATTGACCCTAATTAGACGTGGCCTTTTGCAATAATCATAAACTTAAAACGTAGAGGAGCAGATGGTTTTAAAAGAGTGCAAAACTTAATTGTCAAGTCAATCAACAATAGACACATGCTACAGTAGACGGCAACATCAAACCGAGCAGTGTGCTGAGCGTTTTGATAAAATGCGCAAGAGAGGCGCAGCTGTGGTGCGTTTTACACGCAGGCGTGAAGAGGTTTTAAAGGAGACAGCAAGTTTAATTGTCTCATCATCACGCTACAACACAAGGCAAGCGTGACCAAGAGGCTACAACAGGTCCATCGACGCTAGAGAGGAGCACGCAACTAATTAATGAAAAGCCACAGTGGACATCACCTAGCAACAGGAACGACGACGCACAAGGTAATACGCAGCAAGGGGTTTTAAATGAGGGAGAATGGGGAATTAAAAAAAGAAGATCATGCAATAGAGGAGAGCATAAGTGAGGGCGGCAACTTGGAGAGCAGGCTTCGTTGCTGGCGCAGGCGTGGACATAGTGCGTGGATGAACAGGAGCTGAACAATAAATTTCCCAATCTTATTTATCCCATCGATAAATAGTAAATAGGAGAGGCTTGCAGGAAATAAAAAGAAGGCTGCGGCAAATAAAAAAGAAGAGAGCATCACCCATGACGGTCACAACATTAGTGACAGTCGAAGTAGTTAGAAAAATCATGATGTTGGTTAACTAAATTTTTATTTCTTAATTTACGGAATCTTAGTTATTGAACTTTGCATGTCGTGAGACTTTTATTCTTTATTTCAATCAATTTATTAGTCAAGTATTAATTATTTTTCTGGGTCATTATTTGATTGTTTAATTTGACAACTAGGTGCGCAACTAGTTTGTGATTTTATTCAATCAATCACTAGATTAAACGGGTTGACGTTCAATTCTTTTAATCAAAAGTAGCAACTAAGATTTTTGTCTACTACATTAGGGACATAATTCTAGGAAAAAATAATTGTCTAGGCTAAATATACATTGTATGTATGTTGTCTAGTTCGTCGATTTTTTTGATCCGTAAAGCTATTAATTAATTAAATATGAGATCATATCCAGGTTGTTAATTAATAAAGGTTAATTCAAATACATGTTTTGGTTAACTAAATATAAGAGAAAATAGGTAAAGAAATTTACCACAACGAATGCTGAACTAATAAACTGGTTATTTTTAGTGTCGATGATCAACGCAAGTTCAATAATGAAGGAGACCGAAACCAAGATTTGTTTCTATTGATTGTTAAATTCTCATTATTTTGTCTTTAGTTATTTTTTTCATTTTCAATTTCAATTTCAATTTCGAATTAAATTTTGTTTAATTCGCAATTACAAAAACTCCCCTTTTCATTGCATAACTACTAACGTCTGAATTCCTTATGGAAACGATCCCTACTTTTCACTACTACATTAATTTGTGTTGCAGGAAGTTGGTTTATTTTTATATTTGGTTGCAAGCGACAGCAGTACCAGAACGAAAGATAGATGGTTTGGTAGTTTCAATCCCATCTGTGTGATGTGTACACTAGATGTGGAGAGTCGTGACCATTTGTTCTTTGAATGTGAGTACTCTAAAGTGGTGTGGAGTCGCATTTTGCATTTGCTTGGTAGACATCATACCTCCCATGAGTGAAGTGAGGTGTTGACAGAGATTATTTGGGAAACATGATCCGGGAGGTCAGATAATCTCCTAATCAAGACAGCTTTTCAGTTGGCGCTTTACCGCTTATGGAGGGAGAGAAATTGTAGGATCTATAAGCAGCAAGCAAGGCATAAATATGAGTTAGTGGATAGCATAGTGAATGTGATTCGAGAGGCTCTCATTGTCACTGGAAAGCATGAAGGTATTAGTCTGGAAATGAGACGGTGATGGCATATTTAGAGCATGAGGTTGCTTTTGGGTTGTTAATAGGCGGCTTTATGGTAATTGTTTCTTTTCTTTTGTCCTTTAATTAGGAGTGTAAATTGTAGTTTTTTCAGTTTGAGCAATATATTTTATTAAAATTTCAAAAATAAAAGAATGAACATTTGTATTTTTTATCTTTTTCTTTCAGTCCTTTTAAGATAGTAAATATTCTTTATTGGAGTCTTTATACCACATTTAGAGAAAAAAAACATGATGATAGAGTAGTTTGAATGTTAATAATAAGCATTTTATTGAGATATTTTAAATTTAACAATATTTACCAAAATTTTTGGATGAACATGAATGTCAATATAGAGTTAATTAAAGAATATGTTTTTCTTGTTGCTTTTTGGTTTCCTGATATGCTTTATATCTTGATGATTCATTTTAAAGATTCATTTATGGTCCATCCTAGTGGAAACATTACTTTAAAATAAGGTTTTAAATTTTCGTATTATTATCTATAGGTTTGAAATAGTCTTATTGTTATTTACACTTGAGAAGGGATTATAAAAATTTCAAATGAAATTAATAAAATTATTATCAATAAGTCGTCACATTCTATTATTTAAAATTTTATAAAAATTTTATAATTTTTAGTAAAAGTTTGTATTTTGAAAAATATATATAATTATTTTATATTAAGTATTCTAAACTTGAGGTAATAAATTATTTAATGATTATTCGTGCTATTAATTCTTTCATGACGACAATTTAGATGATCGAGTTTAATATCCTAATATTAATAAGTTAAAACTTCGAATTTGTTGGGGGTTATAAATCTCAAACATAAATATTATTTTTCTAAATAATTCAATATGAGAATGAGAACAAATATAAATTAAATTTAGAAGATGGGTTACCTGGTTTGGAATTTTGCATATTCCTTGGACAAAGGCAATACAAGTAATTTACTAAAAAAAAAAGGAGAATACAAATAAGTTAGTGTTTACTCTCGACCCAAATCTCCAAGTAAACCCAATAATCTTTCAAATATATAATACAAGAGTATCACTAAAATTCCTAAAGGAATTCTCTTAACTGTGTATAATCACACAACAAAAGGATGAGAGGTCTATTATGCTAAAGCCTAGTGGTGTCATCAATGTTGCACTTTTAATAGCTTTCTCATAGTCAACAATGTGGCTAGCTTTCTCATTTACTTGCCAATTTATTTTTCAACGCATCATTAATTTGGTACACATTTTTTCAACAGAATCTATGATAGCCGAATGATCCACGTATTAATACCTAAAGCATTATACAAAAATCCAAATTCCTGACATGCAAAGCTTGTACAAATAGCTACCCTCGCGTTAAGCTGTGTTCACGATCAATCATGGAGCTCTTCCTTCAGTGCAGCATCACTTTCTTAATTGCCATAGTTTCAATTCCTTTCGCAATATTGCTTGTCTACAACCGCAAATCAAATGATTGCCTCCCACCAGGCAAAATGGGGTTTCCTCTCCTTGGAGAGACACTTGAGTTCCTATCTACAGGACGGAGAGGATATCCTGAGAAGTTCATACTGGAAAGGGTTGCAAAATACTCTTCTCTAGTCTTCAGGACTTCTCTGCTAGGTCAACCTACTGCCGTACTCTGCGGTGCAGCAGGTAACAAGTTCTTGTTCTCCAATGAAGGCAAGCTTGTCACAGTTTGGTGGCCAAGTTCTGTTAATAAAATCTTCCCAACCTCTACCAAAACCTCCCCCCTGGAAGAGTCCAAGAAGCTGAGGAAATTGATGTTAAACTTCTTCAAGCCTGGGGCTTTGCATG
>JANSVA010000005.1:44117184-44131651 GCA_025504915.1 Erythroxylum reticulatum
ATAATAATAATAATAATAATAATAATAATTTTATTAAATGAAAGGATTATAAAATAGAGATACAATACTGGAAGCAATAACATCAAAAAATTAAATAAGTTTAATAACTATATGATAGGTGATCCATGTCGCTAATTGGCAAGTTGAATACTTGGTTAAGTAATTCTCCAGATGGTGCTGATTTCTTGACTGACTTTATGCTTGTGGTTGTAACGACTTAGGTGCAATATGATTTGTTCCCTTATAAGATTTGATAATTCATCCTACGAATGAGCCAAATTTGTATAAACCATATTGTTTCTTTCAATTCATACACTTATAACAAGGTAGGAAAGCACTATGTGTATAATCCATTTATCACCTTCAGTTTTGTTTCAAATCTCAAACACTAGGTCCTAATTTCAGTCTATTTGAGGGAAGCTCTATCACTCTACATGAGTGCATGGTAAATTTCATTTTTTTAGAATTGCATTGAAATAATAGATGATTGTGGGATTCTAACTCTCTCTTGCACAGTGTGCACCAATTAAGGATGTATAAATATTTGCCAAGCCTTTCTAGGGGTTTGTGTTTAAAAGCATTACATAGTGTGTGAAAAACCCTGGGCTAATGATTTGCACGATACACTCTTGTACCAATCAACTTAAGTGGTTAGCTCATTGTAGAGTAATCTATAGGGTTGATTTGTATATTTTACTAAAGGTTCCATTTTCTAAGTAAGCTTATCATCATACTAATTTAGTCTTTAGTTCTTGAGAAAGGTAAGACAAGTGGATGATAGAGTGCCGAAAGTGTTGGAATTTATAATAAAGATTGCTTGGGCTATATTTTTGCTTGGTTTAACCAATCTCTATGAAGGATCCATATCACCAATTTGATTTAGAGGACCATTAGGGAGTCCATATATCTTGCCAAAAATTGACTAACATTCCATTATCAACTTGACTGGAGAAAATTTCTCTAATTTTTCTTCTATTTTTTACAATGAATTTCCATGACAGGTGAGATATTTTGAGAGATTTGAAAATTCCAAACGTAGCTATCTTTGATATGGTATTCATGTACTCACCTAACCCATAATGAACTCCTGTCTTGAATGAAACTTCCTTTTTTAGAGCAATAGTTGATTCATAGTTTTTTATGGATACGATTCCTAACCCTCCATGTTTCCTGAGCTGACAAACATCAAACCATTTGGCTTTATTCCTTTTATTTTCAAGTTTGGAGCCAGGCTATAAGTAGTTTTTGAAAATTCTGTCAATGGCCTTTATAAGTCCTCTGGGGAAAACTAGATGAGAGGTCAAATGACTACCAATAAAGGAGAGTATACATTTGTTAAATAATTCTCTACTTGCTAAGGATAGCTCTTTGTTGCTCCAGCTATTTATTCTCGATATAATTATATCAATGAGTGCTATGTAATCTTGTTGAGATGGTTTAAATACTAAAATTGGAATATCAAAATATTACACTCGTATTTGTTGAGGATCAAAACTAAACATGGTAGATCTATGGAGGTTAATCTACTGGCACTTGATGAAACATACAAGGCACTCTTGTTTAGATTAGTATGTAGCCCTAACATCCTTTCAAACATCTTAAAAGCTTTTTTATAAGGAGGATACTAAACTGCCATCTACTTTAGAGAAAAGGAATACATCATTTGTAAAAGAAATATTTATTATTTTAGTTTCTTGCATTTTGTATGATACTTGAAAGTTGGGTTTCTGTCAACAATTCTCAATAGTAGTTTGTTCAAAACTTTAATGACTAAAGAGAAGAGGTAAGGAGAAATGAGATCCTTTTGTCTAATGCCTCATGTATATTTAATAAGACCAAACGATTCTCTATTGATTAAGACATTAAAAGTGACAGTGGTTATGCATTACTGGATATAAGCTATGAAATTGTAGGGGACGTTTAAAGCCTATATAATGTTTAATATAAAAGACCAATCCACAATGTCATAGGCTTTTTAGAAATCAACCTTCATTGCACAACTCTTATAGCTTCTTTTCTTAGTATAATGCATGAAAAGCTCCTGTAGAATTGCGATATTATCACTTATACTTCTTTTGGTATATATGCACCTTATGCTTGATCAATGTGATTTGGCAAGATCAAATTCAACCTTTCAACTAACACTTTGGGAATGATTTTGTAAATAGTATTGCAATATACAATAGGTCTACAATCATGCATACTTTTTTGCTCATTACCTTTAGGGATCAAAGTAATGAACGTCTTATTTATCTCTTTTAGCATTCTACTCTCTTTGAAGAATTCTAGAACATCATCTATAAATCATTATTGGTCTTATGGATGACCAGGTTTTAAGGAATAAATGTGCATTTAGTCTATCAAGTCCTAGTGCTTTTTAAGGGTGGAAAGATTTTATGGCTTTTGTGATCTTCTTTTAGGTGACTGATTTATCTAATAATTGAGCTTCTTAAAAAGATAAGTGTCTTGCAAAATCTCTTCTAATAATCTAGGCGTGGATTAAGTTTCAGAAGAGGAGCTTAATTTTGAAGTGTTCCATGTAAGCTTTAAGAAGTAAGTCTTATAAAGATTTGATTGCCTTCATAAGTGATGGATACAATTAGATTGATGCCTTTTTTTTTAAGGTAATGGATTTGTGAATAGGCTGAGTTTTTGTCTCCATTTTTCAGCCAAGAGATTCTAGATCTTTGCTTTAGTAAGGACTGCTCAAATTTGACAGCTTATGAGAAATTGAATAGGCCTGTTGTTCTTTTACTTGATAGTCAATGGAAAGTAGGTTTTAGTAGAGTTTAGTTTAAACCTACTCTAAGGCAAGTTTGGCAGTCCTAACCAAGTGATGTGTGATTCCAATGTTCTGCTTACAAAGGATCTTTAGCTCCTCCTTTATTCTAACCAATTTTTTATGAGAATGAACTATTTTGCACTATTTAACTTGTGATTTAGACCTTTTCCTATTGATTCATGAAAACCATACAAGTTGGCTAAAAGTGATTAAATATAAAAGGTGTTCTAATTAGGCAATCAGAGGGAGACAGGTAGATCAATTTAGGAGAGTGATATAAGCAAATTGTGTTCGAAAAATTTACAAAGGTGTGGTAAGTCTCCTATATAGTTTATTTTTGATAAAAGTGTTCCTTTTATGTTTGTTTCTTTAAATGAAAAAATCTCTTATAAATGGAAGATAATTCAATTGAATATCATTTAAATAAAACCTTAAGTCATTGTAAAGAGATATGGGGGAATGATTGCCTTTAACCTTATTTAAGCATGTAATTTCACTGAAATCCCCAAGTAAGAGCCATAGACCTTTGAGAGTGACTGCAATTTCTATGAGTTTATTCCCTAGAAAATTTCTCTAAAAAGGGTAGTTAAGGGCATATATAGTAGAAATATGAATAATTTAATTGAGCTCCTTAATACATACATTCACATGTATAAGTTGTTCAGTCACTATGGATTTTAGTATGGATATCTTTGGTTCATTTTATAGGAGTAGGATTCTTTCATTTATATGAGCTTCATAGTTGTGTAATAGATTCCAACATTTAGGCAAAAAGTTTTAAAGCTAATAGTTAGCTTCTTTGGTTATGGATTTAAGAATGCCTAGCATCATAGGCTTATTTTCCATTAAGAAATGCTTCAGCGTGATTATTTTTTTGGTCAGCAAGTAGTTAGTATCATGAAGTTAAGATCCTGAGCCAATGACCCTTTTTCCTGTTTGATTGCCTTTTGATTACAAGTTTGTAGCCTTTCTCCTTATATGTTAGATTTTCAAGGTGCAGGATAGGTGCCTTTTGAGGGGGTTGTGGTATCTTATCTATTAGCAGATTCTTTTTAGTTTGAGATCGTAAGATTGGGTTTAGTTGATAGGTGCATATTGATAATAACAAGCTTATCTATGATTGCATTTGTTTTTGTTATCGGAGCATAAATAAGTTGGTTTATGAGCCTAGAGGAGTTATTGCTTTATTTAAGTTTGAATCCTCAATTTGTGATGCATTTGTAGGTACACCTTCTTTAACTGAGTTAGTCCTAGAGAACTGAAGTTATTGGCCCTCGAATTTTTTTCTTGATGAATAAGCATGATTTAAATAAATTATGAGGACATGATAGATTAATTTTGTGGAGTTAATTATTATGTCAATGTTAGTAAGATTATATAACATAGGTTAATTGAATTAAAGTGTTAACGTAGTAAGATTGTATAAGGGTATTTTTGGTAATTCACTTAAGGATAAAAACCATAAGGCATATAAGGAAGGGTAAAATGGACATTGTGCACTCATTAAGGGTAGGATTGGAAGATGAAAATGTGGTTTTGCATTTAAGAGAAGGAGAAAACATGAATTGAGGGAGAATGAAAATAGAAGAGAGAAAGAAGAGAGTATCGTGGAGAAGAGAGAAAAGAAGGAAGTTTGAGTTAGGTTTTAACTTCTCCTAGCTTTCAAGAGAGATTTTGAGGAGGTTCAAGAAGAGAAAAAGGTAGAGGAAGAGAATAGTTTCCATTAAAGCCAAATATTTCTTTAATTGGTGAAGAATCAAGATAAAGCCCATTTTGAATCTTTTGGATTTTTAGAAGGATTTTAGTTCAAGAAGCTTAAGAAATGCATAGGTTTAAGTTTTCTAGGATCAATTTTATGCATCTGTTTCTTTAGGTACTCAAATTGGGATTCCTATTAAATTGAGAATTTTGTCAATATTAAGGTAATCAAAAGAGGCAAGAGGAGCAAGAGGAGAGGCATTTTGAGTAAGTCTTTAAGCAAGAAATTCAAGGTGGGTTACATGTTTATAACAGATTTAATGAGCCATTAAAGTTTTCTTTTAAATCAAAAGAATAAAATGTTTTCAATTACTTCATAAATATTGCATTTATTGTTTTTGAATGATTTGAGAAATTGCCATATGTTTGGTATGTGAATTTGGTTGATGAATTGTGAAATGAACTATTATAGAAAGGATTCTTGAAAAGATTTTATGTTTATGAAATCAAGTTTTGAAAAAAGTGTCATTTTGGGCATCATATTTACAAGTTGTGAAATGCATGATTATGTGGGTTTAGTTTGGTCCATTCTATATGTCAAGTGCACTTCAACTAAAGGCTTCTCTCGCCTGCCCGCTAGTGACATGGAGCTCCTTCACGGACTCCCCTAAGTTCACGGCTACGCAAAACCATTTTGTGGAATTGCGATAGTACATTCTGCTCACAACTACACAGGACCATTATATGGAAATGTGTAGTACATTCTGTTTATGGACCTAACTAAACCATTTTGATGTGCTTATATGCTCTTGATATATTGATAAGATTGATGCAAACATACATGATTTGTATTATTGTGAATTTAGTTGAGAATTTAAGAAATATGCGTTTTATAAATACAATATGAATTTTCTATGACACACAAACAATTTCAAGGTCTTGCTTGTTATTTGTTATAAACTATTACCCATGAACTTTTAAGCTCACCCTCATTCCTTCTCATCTCCAAAAGATGAGCAAGAGATTGAGTGATTAAGAGTCAAGGCATCGCTTCAAACTTGCATATTTTTGTATTTTAAGTTAGTTTATGGAAAACACAAGGTTTTAGCTGTTTGTTTTTGGATTACTCGTCCATGTAAAGTTTGTCTGTTTTTGGGTTATGATGTAGTGTGGCTTGAAATGCCCATTAAAGTTTTGTAAAACCCTTTTCTTTTGAGGTTAATTAAACATAAGTTTGACTATGGATGAGGTTAAGTTGAAATTAGGTATACTTAAGGAAGTTATTGATTTGAGATGATAAATTTTTGAATACGAATTATTGTTATATATAACTGAGAGTGTTATGGAAAAAGAAAGATAGGAATTTGTGAAGAATGAAAATTAGTTATAAGTAACAAATTAAATGAGTAAAGATTAGAGAGTATGAGGAAATAATATTGGTGGTTGAATTCTTATGAAATGATGTTACATTAGAGGGAGTGAATTTGTATTGCATTTTCAAGTCTTTCATAAGGGTAAAATTTGTGTTTTGACTTCAGGGGAAAAACTTTATTGATCTAGGTTAAATTAGAAAAAGTTGTCTTCTTAGGAGTTGTAGTTTATCTTTCTAACTTTCCAATGATATAAAGTATGAAATTTTTTTACATCGGAATAGAGAGATATGATCATTATAAGTTTGGGATGCTACATAAGATTCATAGAAGCCTCGATTGCGATTATGAGGAAGTAGGGTGCGATCCCGCACCCTGAGAGTAGCCTCGAGTGTGGTCACTATAAGGAAAGGTGCGATCGTACCTCGTAACTTCACCAATGCTTCGCCACTCGAAGGGTTTTCCAGCTCTAAACATGTTTGATTCTTTTGGCCATAACTTTGTCATTCGACCTTTAAATGACTTGATTCTTGAAGAATTGGATTCATAAAACATTCTTATATCTCTACATAAACATTGGTATCCTTTGGATTTTATTTGAAAAATATTGATGGAAAGAAAGTGAGGGAAGGAGTTGGAAGAGTATGAATTAGTTATGAACATGCTTTGACTTTTTAATCATATATTGAGCTATAGAGCTCCGAATGAGATGATTCTTGTTACAAAATAAACTAGAGACATGGAGCTACAATGGTTCTGAAGAAGTCAAATTTGTAATTTTGGTGATTGATTGGTGTGAGTACGCCTCCTTTGTGGGATGCGTGTCTAGATGTCACTTAGGACATCATGCACGAGTCTCGCGAGGGCGGGGTGCCTAACATCTTGTGGTATCAGAGCATGAAGATGAACCAATTATGGTTAAGGAGATTTCATTGAAATAACCCTACAGAGAAATACGCCCACGTTTTATGATTTTGGAGTTGGGCTCCGAAAACGGGGTCCGACATCTTATGATATTAGAGTAACTCTAAGTTTAGGTCTAGGTTTAGTATCTTACATGGACATTTTTGAAAATATGTATCAAGTTACATGCACTTTGACTGACATGTCTGAGCATGTAGTAGCAACTGATCCTTAATCTGAGTCGCATGTGTATGAGTCACACGTATGAGCATTTGTTAGGAGTTTAAGCTGATAGAAATAGTAAGAAGAATGATGATCTATCAGAATGTGAGAAAATGAGTAACTTGTTGATAAATGGAAATGAGAAATAGTAAATGGGTAAATATGATAGATAATGATTCAATGTATTTATATTGGGGGATGCATTATTAAATATGACATCAGTATTGTACTGTGGTGATATATTCTCGAATGGATTGATTGAGGAAAATAGGGATATGGTAGAAATGACAAGATTTAAAGTGTATGAGCAAAGTTGGATGAAAACAAAAATTGATTATGATCTTATGAGAATGAACTTAGCATTGAAATGGTTGTTTGATTAATATGACAAGAGTTATGATCCACCATAAGAATGTGTTAATGGAATTGAGATCAGAATTTCCTAATGATTATACATCTATAATTTTAAATGGATTGCGAATATACTTATGTAAGATGTAATAAAGGATAATTGGAAGATGAGATGAATGATATCAACATATATAGAAGTTGAAAAGGTTAAGTTGAATTGTTATTGTGAGTACATATCTGATAATGGGATCACCATAACAAGTGAGAATATTAAGCACATATGTATTATATGTATGGAGATGTTATAGGAAGCAATCTATGACTTATTAGGTATTTGTTAGTCATATTTCCCATAGTTTAAAGTCTAAGAGGAACTAAAGTAACACATGAAAGTGCTTATAATGATTAAGCAGGGATAGATTAATATTGTTGATGATGTTACAATGAGTGATGAATTCGAGGAAAAAGAAGGAGGGCACAATCGTAATATAGTCCCCATGATTGAGGACAGGTGAAAAAAAGAGAAGTGTTGTCAAAATTAAATGAGATTAAGGTATCCTTAGCATAATTTATTAATTGGTGAATTGTCATAAATACATTTCTAGATAAGATGCAATAATCTTGATCGTATATACCAAGGTATAAGAGTAAATGAATCTGCTTAACGCTTCACTGAGCCTTATTACAAAGGATATTCTAATCATATAATGAAGATTGATCTTATCTAGATATTATAAATAGTAAAATTTGGTTTTCTTGCGGTATTAAGAATGTCTTATAAGTAGTAATATAGTGGACTAATAAAGGTTACACAAATAATATAGATGATAGAAATAAGAAATCTTCTTACGAAGAAGAATTTCACTAAATTAGATTAAGCAGACCAGATAGTTTATTCTTAAGAATGATCAATGAAGGAATAAACTAGAAATGAATATGTAATGGCTCAGAAGTGAGTATTGGAGTCTTATTCCTGATAGAGATACAAGTATAAAATGTAGAATATGCTACTGAGAGTGTATGCATTATGTTTGATGTAAAGTATCCGACTATATGATTGAATTTTTGAATTTGAGGTGACATTATAGCTAATATGAGGAGACATACCCCTACCTCTAGATGAGTCAAGTAAGAATTTCAAGGACGAAATTCTTTTAAGAGGGAGAGAAATATTGGCCCCCGAATTTTTTTCTTGATAAATAAGCATGATTTAAATAAATTATGAGAACATGATAGATTAATTTTGTGGAGTTAATTATTATGTTGATGTTAGTAAGATTATATGACATAGGTTAATTGAATTAAAGTGTTAAGGTAGTACGATTGTATAAGGGTATTTTTGGTAGTTCACTTAAAAATAAAAACCATAAGGCATATAAGGAAGGGTAAAATGGACATGCACACTCATTAAGGGTAGGATTGGAAGATGAAAATATGGTCTTGCATTTAAGAGAAGGAGAAAACGTGAATTCAGGGAGAATGAAAATAGAAGAGAGAAAGAAGAGAGTATCGTGGAGAAGAGAGAAAAGAAGGAAGTTTGAGTTATGTTTCAATTTTTCCTAGCCTTTAAGAGAGATTTTGAGGTGGTTCAAGAAGAGAAAAAGGTAGAGAAAGAGAAGAGCTTCCATTAGAGCTAAATATCTCATTAATTGGTGAAGAATCAAGGTAAGCCCATTTTGAATATTTTGGATTTTTGGAAGGATTTTAGTTCAAGAAGCTTAGGAAATGCATGTGTTTAAGCTTTCTAGGATCAATTTAATGCATATGTTTCTTTGGGTCATCAAATTGGAATTCCTATTGAATTGAAAATTTTGTCAATGTTGAGGGAATCAAGAGAGGCAAGAGGAGAGACATTTTGAGCAAGTCTTTAAGCAAAGAGTTCAAGTTAGGTTACATGTTTATAACATATTTAATGAGCCATTAAAGTTTTCTTTTAAATCAAGAGAATAAAATATTTTCAATTGCTTCATAAATATTGCATTTATTACTTTTGAATGATTTGAGAAATTTCTATATGTTTGGTATGTGAATTTGGTTGATGAATTATGAAATGAACTATTATGAAAAAGATTTTTGAAAAGACTTTATGTTTATGAAATCAAGTTTCGAAAAAAGTGTCATTTTGGGCAACATATTTACAAGTTGTGACATGCATGATTATGTGGGTTTATTTTAGTCCATTCTGTATATAAAGTGCGCTTTGACTAAAGGCCTCTCCCACTTGCCCTCTAGTAGCATAAAGCTCCTTCACGAACTACCCTAAGTTTATAGCTACACAAAACCATTATGTGGGATTGCGATAGTACGTTCTGTTCACGGCTACACAGGACCATTATGTGGAAATGTATAGTATGTTCTGTTTATGGACCTACCCAAAACCATTATGATGTGCTTATGTGCTCATGATATGTTGACAAGATTGATGCATATATACATGATTTGTATTATTGTGAATTTGGTTGAGCATTTAAGAACTATGCGTTTTATGAATACAATATGAATTTTCTATAACACATGAACAATTTCAAGGTCTTGCTTATTATTCATTATAAACTGTTACCCACAAGCTTTTATGCTCACCCCATTCCTTCTCATCTCTAAGTGATGAGTAAGAGCTTGAGTGATTGAGAGTCAAAGCATCGCTTCGAACTTGCATATTTTTGTATTTTAAGTAAGTTTATGAAAAACACAAAGTTTTAGCCTTTCTTTTGGATTACTCGTCCATGTAAAGTTTGTATATTTTTGGGTTCTGATTTAGTGTGGCTTGAAATGCTCATTAAAACTTTGTAAAACTCTTTTATTTTGAGGTTAATGAAACATGAGTTTGTGTATAGATGAGGTTGAGTTGAAATTAGGTATACGTCAAGAAGTTATCGATTTGAGATGATAAATTTTTTATTACGAATTGTTGTTATATATAACTAATATGTGTTATGAAAAAATAAAGATAGAAAATTGTGAAGAATGAGAATTAGTTGTAAGTAACGAATTAAAAGAGTAGCGATTAGAGAGTATGAGGAACTAATATTGGTAGTTGAATTCTTATGAAATGATGTTACAATAGAGGGAGTGAATTTGTATTGCATTTTCAAGCCTTTCATAAGGGTAAAATTTGTGTTCTAACTTAGGGGAAAAATTGTATTGATCTAGGTTAAATTAGACAAAGTTGTCTTCTTAGAGTTGTATTTTATCTTTCTAACTTTCCAATGATATAAAGTATGAAATTTTTGGACATCAGAGTAGAGAGATATGATCAAAATAAGTTAGGGATGCAACATACGATGCATAAAAGCCTTAGTTGCGATTGCGAGGAAGCAGGTTGCGATCCTGCACCCTGGGAGTATCCTCAGGTGCAATCGTGACAAGGAAAGGTGCAACTGCACCCTGGGAGTACCCTCCGGTGCAATTACGAGAAGGAAAGGTGCGATCGCACCTCGTAACTTCACCAATGCTTTGCTACCCAAAGGGTTTTCTAGCTTTAAATATGTTTGATTCTTTTGACCATAACTTTGTCATATGACCTCAAAATGACTTGATTCTTGAAGAATTGGATTCCTAACACATTTTTCTATCTTTCCATAAAAATTTGTAGCCTTTGGAGTTTATTTTGAAAATATTGATAGAAAGAAAGTGAGAGAAGGAGTTGGAAGAGAATGAATTGGTTATGAACATGTTTTGGCTTTTTAATCATATCTTGAGCTATAGAGCTCTGAATGAGATGATTCTTGTTGCAAAATAAACTAGAGACATAGAGCTACAATTATTCTAAAGAAGTCAAAATTTTGATTTTGGTGACTGATTGGTGTGAGCACGCCCCCTTGTGGGATGCATGTCTAGATGTCACTTGGGATGTCGAGCACAAGTCTCGCGAGAGCAGGGTGCCCAACATCTTGTGGTATCAGAGCATGAAGATGAAAACCCTACAGGAAAATACGCCCATGTTTTATGATTTTGAAGTTGGGCTCCAGAAACGGGGTCCAATAGAAGTTGTTGTTCTTTGCTAAAAGGTCTTGTGAGTAACCTGATTCGAATATTCTTTTAGAAGGCTTCCATACTTTCTTGTTTTCATTGGTGGGTTTCTAGGCTTAGGTAACCTTGACAATATCCTCAATCATATAAAAGTTTTCTTCCAATTTGAAGATGTTTCATGGCATTAACAACTACTCACTCTCTAGTATAATTGATTCTTTTGACTTCTGTTATGGCCATATCTAAATAGACAGGCCTCCCATCATAGCTAGCTAAATGACTTAGTCCTACTATGGTGTAGTATTTAAATGGAATCCAATGGATACACATCCAAGACACTTGATAACCTAATTTCTTTAATGTTAAGAATAAGGGAACAATTTTGGAGTAAGATAGGTTTGTTTTGTACGTGCCATATGCTAAGCTCCAAGACATTCCTTACTAAAATGCTGTCATGAAATCTGAAGAAGCAAAAATCATGGTCATTTATGAGGATTTCTTTGTAGCCTAAGTGTTTCTAGTTGGAGAGGGTTTATGCTTTCATGATTGGATAGTAAACACATTTGTTAGGAAAGAATCTAATAAGTGTGGCATTCCACATTTCAACTCCAACCTTCAATGTCTCTATAGGTGAGGCAACAATTAAATAGTTAGCCAATTGTTATGAGGAACAAAGCTCAATTTGGATAGAATGTTAGTGCCTGCTCCTTGTGTCCATGATTTCTTGGAAGGTTCAACATTTGGTTAGGGACAAGTAAGGATAAGAGGTGGACGGGTTGAGCTTGCATTCGAAGGTTTTAGACTGGTAGAGAAGTGCTTGGTGAGAGTAACTTTAGTAAAGGGCGGGAAGGAAATTGTTTAAAACATTTCTGAAAAAGAAAACAAAACAGTAAAAACAACAAAGAAAGTACATGAGAAGTATGGTGCAAGAAACATGTAGGTGGAAGATGGTGCTAAATGTAGGAGATTTGAAAAGAGAAGAATGCAGTTGAAAAGGAGGTTTCGATCTTTGTTTGAGGTTACAGATGTTGTAGAATCATAAAATATAATATGAAATATTATGAGATAAAATATGATGTGAGTTTTAGAAAAGTTGTTGTCCATTGTGGTACAATTTGAATAAGGATTAAAGAATAAAAAAGATTTGTTGTATACATTCTCAAGATTTGTAAAACATAATAAGAGTTGCAAATATTAAGATACAAAAAAGAACATTTTTTTTAAATATTTTCAACTAGTAACTTTTTCCGTCTAGTGAAAAATTATACCTAGTGATAGGTAGGCTCATATAAATCAGGTCAAGTTAGTATCTCTAAACATTGGCAAACAGTTATTTTTCACATTTATTGCAGGAATGAATATTTCAATAAGAGAAGGCAAATAATTGTTGATGTGATGTCATCCAACTAATTAATTAATAAGAAAGGATTCCCCTAAAATCCAACGAGACAACTTCTTTTTTCTTTTTTAAGGGTTCGGTCAATTTATTTGGATTAAATGTACTTTGATTAAGTTAAAATAAAATTTTAATGTTAACACTTCTAAAATATAAAAGAATGAACTCATCTATATGTTCTAATAATATTCATTTCCTAAAGTTAATGTGAAAGAATACAACCTTAATTAATAATTATTGATCCTATGTTAAAATGTTACTATTAATAATCCTAAAGCATATGATGTATTTTATTAAATTCGACAAGAAGTGCAATGTAATCAAAATTACAAAAGTAGTTTAATTGTTATTATATGCGGATTATGTTATTTAACATTATAATTGTTGTATAATTTATTTTACATAATCTTAATTATGTTATATTATTCATTTCATTCTATCTTATTCAATTACATATTCTCAAATATTTTATTGTTAGGGCATATGCGTACAATGCTGAAGTGTGAGCCTAAAACACAAGGGATTACAAGCATAAGGATGAGGATAGATTTATCTAATATTCTTTACATTTTTCAGTATTTAAATTTTCCATGCTTTTGTTTATTTTAAAGGATGGAACTAAAGTTTCCCTTAATTTCAATTACTTCAATTATTTAGAGAATAGAATTTATACTCCTCAGTGTTGATAGGTTTTACAGATCATTTTGTTTTGGATATACTTATGATAAGAATTAGAAGAACAACTAATATATGAGGTGGCTTACATACAATATTTTAAAATTAAAATTTATTTAAGTTTGGTTTTTAATATCTAAATATCAAACAGAAACTATATTTGATTATGTAATCAGAACTTCTCGATAAATGAACCAAACATTAGTATACTATTAAAGAGAGGTCTAAAACTAATGATCATTCTTCCTCTTGCAGTGATTGACAAGCACCAGCTAAATGCCCAGATCAATAAACTGGTGTCAGAAACTAATACTCATGTCAGGAAAAAGTAGAGACCTTCCCAAGGTTTAGGATACCGATTTGTACTGGCCAATATTGGCTGGTATGTACCATATTAGACCAAAATTGGTATGAAATAAAAGGTTGATTGTATCAGGTTTAAATATCAGTCGATACTGATCGGTTTCGGATGGTACCGATCGGTATTCAAAATACCGACCAAATATCAATCGGTATTGAAAATTTTAAAAATTAAGAGAAATTTTTGCAAAATTTTCAATAAATTTTAAACTCTTTCTCCCTCCCTCTCCCTCTCCTTCTCCTTCTCCTTCTCCTTCTCCTCTCTTTTTTTAAAGTTTTTTCATTAGTTATTTTATTTATTTCAACTTTTATAATTATTATGAATTTTTAATTTTTTTAAAAATAAAAATAAATATTTTATTACTAATAATAATTATAAATTAAATAAAAATTAAAAATAAATTATGTTTATTTAAATTAATTTAATATTTTCTATAATATTTATTAATAAAGTATTAATAAAAATATTTTATTTTTAAAATAAATAATTTAAAAAATTATTATTTATAAGCTAATATTTATTTTATATATTTTTAATTATTAAATAAAAATTTATTTAAAATTTAAATATTTTAAAAAATATATTTTTAGTTTAATTATATTTATTAATTATTATTAAATTAAAATTGTAATTATTGTTTATTATTATAATTTTTGAAAATAGAGTTAAAAATATTATATACATATATATATATATATAATATGATAATAGACTATTTTATAATTTTAAAAATAATTTAA
>JANSVA010000005.1:44131751-44155181 GCA_025504915.1 Erythroxylum reticulatum
ATATGATAATAGACTATTTTATAATTTTAAAAATAATTTAAAATTTTTAAAAATTATCTAAACAATAATTAATATTAATTAATATCAATATAGTACCATTTCAGAATCTAATATAATATTTAAGTTTGGCGAACTTTTCGAAGTACCGCATCATAACCTAATCCAATATTAAGTCAGGTGGACTTTCCGAGTCCCAATCCGGACAAAATGACATGTTTTACCCGTTCTATGCAGTTCAATTCGCTCAAGCATAAAATGATTAGGTTTGAAAATTCACACACGAAGTCAAGTCAACGGAACAGAAGATCTGTTTAATTTATAGCTTTCATTTGTCCAATTTCTCTCAGATGAGTGAAAGCTTATAGAACATAATATATAGTAGAAACAAGCTAAATAGAATAGAATATTTGATCCCAAGCTAACGAATAATACTTGATTTTACTGAGATACTGAAAAAAGAGTTAATTTTTTTATTTGAAAGATATTAATTACACTAAGTTATAAATTCGATCTAAAACTTAAATTTATAAATAAAATGATTTTTCATCATATATTATTTTATCAAAATAAAATAATTTAAACTCATAAAATTTTAAGAGATTATTTCTCGAAATTAACGAATTTAATTTGTTACCTCTTAATTTAAGAAGTATCCATTACTATATTATGCAATCACTCTTTTTTTTTCTTTTTTTAATTCAAAGATGAATGTTAAAAAGGAAATATGCATTAGTACTAAAAAATGTATGATAGTTTAAATTTTACTTTATAATTATACCGTAGAAATTCATAAGTGAGGTTGTTTTTCTTCACAAAAATTTTCAAAAAAGGTGATATATATATATATATATGTATATAAGGAAAAGTGAAGAATGATAAGCCATGACCTTAAAGTTTGCATGGAAATATGATTACGATTAGTAATAGGTCGGCTCCAATAATCCGATCACTTTATTATAATGTTATTATAGTTAATTTATATTAAAATAATATTATTTTAGTAGCTCAACTTAAAATTAGTCAATTTAAATTTCATTTATTATGGTTACACGTGGCAATAACTATTCTTTTTCTCTTATTATATAATTTATTTGGTGAATATTTAAAGAATAACGATTGTGAGTTTTACTATTATCAAATGTTTTTATTTTTTTAATAAAATATCAAACTTAGACTCCATCTGCTTTTAAATTACGTATAGACTTTAGGTCTGAACTCGATCTAATTTCTTTGATCATTATAGGGATAGAGATGGATTGTAAAGTAATCACTTTATCACATTATTAAATAAATTTCATATATCTAATTAACTTTATTTTTTCAGAGTAAAAGGATGACACAGAAGGAGGTTAACGTGTTTATCTAACCTCTTATAATTTTTCATTTGATGGGAATAACTATGGGATGCCAAATTTTGGTCACATCCAATCTTTAGTTACTATCCTTTGGAGTCCACTTTCATATAGATTTTGGACCACATTCCACTGTTCAACAGCCGGAGCGGATGGGGTAAAGAGATTCAATCACTGGGATGAAGCTGATGAAACTTTGGATCTGGATCACTAATGATGGTTTAACTCGGATTAAATGCCCATATGTTGCTAGTGTTAATAGTCATGGGCGGAGTAATCTGGGCTCCAGTGGGGACGGTTGATCCAAGTGATTAAATTTTTTTGTTAAAAACACCAAACTATTTTTTAAAATTTAATTCATTTTAAAAATTTTCATATAGTTTAATATTTTATAAAATTCTAATATTTTTGTGGACCAATACATTTTTATTAATTTTTTAATTATGATTTGCCAAATTTTACATGTCATATACTTTAATTTATGATATATGTCAGTTATATAAAAAAAACAGAAAATTTTAAGACAAAAGGTGTATTTTTAACTCTAATATTTTTATTAAAATACAAACCATGCTCTAATATGTAGAATATTTAAAAAGAATCATAATATTTCAACACTTGTTTAAATTTGACCTTAAATTGACATAATCTTTGACAAGATTATATTTAATTACGTGAGACTCACACTATAAATAAATTATAATTAATGTAATTATCTTTAATTTCAAACTAATTCTAATAAATCCTAATTAACTTTAATTAATCATAATTGATCTATTTAACATTAATTAACTCTAATTTAAGATCATTCATATATAACATTAAGTAAACCTAAATAACACTAATCTCAATTTTACTTTAAGTTAACCTAATTAACTATAAATTCCTATATGAAGACCCTAGCAACATGATCTGAAATCCCAAGAATGCGACCTCTCCCTTTACTTTAATTTAACCTAATTAACTACAAATTCCTATACGAAGATCGTAGCAACATGATCTTAAATCCCAACAATGCGGCCTCTCCTTGACAAATTTCATTTCACATGACTTCCCCTCATAGTCTCTTCACCGCCTTCCTCCTTGACGGACTTCTGCATTTCATGCGAATTCTCCTCATCATCCTTCTCCTTGGTGTCCTATTGTATTGCAACACATTAAGCTTATTATTTTCTCCTTTGAAAATCCTAAAGAAGTTATCATCCTCCTTTTAGAAATGAAGTGGAGAGATATGTGATGTTATATTCTCTAATAATGGAAGTGCAACAGTTGTGTACCGAAGGATATAATAAATAAGTTTTTTATTATATATTAATTCTAGCAGTTCCTCTTATTTATGCACATTTCTAACATTGCTCAAAAGTAAAGGTTTTGAGGTGTTACATGAATTTTGATCCAAACAAAGTCGAAGTTAGCCATGTGGAATTTGGTGGATTATGAATTCAGTTTATTGTATGAATTATTCCCATGGGATGATATATTGTCTTACGTAGAGTCTGTTTGCACTTACATTGATACATACAGGGCAACTATATTTCTGCTTGCACTTACATTGATCCATTCAGAGCAACCACATTTGTATAAATTTGAATGACGATGTGCCTAGTTAAGAATATAAGTTTAGATCCAGTTGCACACAATCTTAGTTAAGTCATGTTGACAACTTTCATATTATTAACTTTAAAAGTTTTCATGGTATTTCTTATAGAAATATTTTTTAATCTAATTTTTTATTGGGAAGACTTACACAGAATTTTTCTACCTTTTCTTATGTTGTAAATACATGTTTATGTTTTTTAGAGACTAAAATATGAAAGATATCGTAAGTTATGCATCTTTGAGTTGCTTTAATTTGATAAAGCATGTATATACATTGTTGTGGTTTTATTGCGCAACTAAAACCAAAATTTGTTTCAATCTAGGTAAACCATAGGTCATCTGAGACAATCTTACCCATTAATGGCCACATCGAAGATCCAGTTATTGAGGTGGAGGAAACTACTTTTTATAGATCATGTGCCCATTTTAACCTCATATTGTACTTATATAATATCATGAGGAATAGATTATATACATGATAAACATGTTGGATTCTCAACATGTATGTTTGAAATATATTACATTTTGTTGGAAAATATGTTGTACTATTAGTTTATGTCCTTGTAGCCAATCATTTGGATGTATTTTGATATATGCCATTAGTATTTAAGTAATAAAAGACATTCTTTATCTTTATATGTTTGGTTAATTACATTTGATGTTTTAATATTGAAGATAAAATCCCTAGAATAATTACTATGTAATTGAAATTATGATGAGATTATAATTGTGAGATTCATTTATGTCTTATTCCTAAATGTTCCTACTTACAGTTTCATCAAGACGAGATATTGTTGAAATGGTAAAGTTAGCATACATTATGTTTCTTTCGAGAAAGTAATTGATCTTATAAATTAAAGTATGAAGATACTTAAACTATCATATGGGTGATTGGTAGAGAATAAGCCACCAAACTGATCTAACTATGAGAATCCCAAATGGAATATTACTTATGTGTCTATAATTTTCTCATAATGATGGTTGTATAATTGATCCTTAGACTTGAGATTACTAATGTATCTCGTATAGGAATTACTATATTTTGATGTTACATATGAATCGTCCTAGGATAATTTAATCGATAGTACTTGGATGCAGTATGAACTATACGGAGATAGTTAAGTAAGTTAATAAATGATTCATCACGCTAAAGTAATTAAAGAAAATATTTTACTGTTCTTGATTAGTGGTGATTTATATAATTCTCTGACCATAAAGAATTGACATTTGAAAAAGACATTTTTAAATTTCAATCATAAATCAATTACTAATTAGCAAGAATGAACATGATTGGACTAAAAGAGTAAATACTATATCCATACTCTGTCCAATTGGAATATTGGATGATGAAATGATTAAATTATATATCTTAACCATGCATGGATAGGTTTAAGTCAAACCACTTTGGCATTCTTGATATTTAGGTGGTCATGACATGTTACTAGACATAAATCTTGATATATGATTATAAATTGTTTAATTGGAGAATTAAAGATAAATCAAAAAAGATTTTTAATTTATCTTATTCTACTTGTGAATTAGAATTAGAATTTATAATCATTGTCAATATATTCAGAATATAATGGGTCATACATCAAAGAGGAATTTGTCAAAGAAAAATCTATTTAATTAATTTGAACTTAATTATAAAGTTTGAGAAACTTTAGGGATCAAATATGAGATATTTGATTTTATTAAAATTATATTAATTATAATTATAATTTGATTTTAACAATAATTAAATAATTTAATTTAAATAAAAATTAAAAATCTTAATGATTTTTCTATTAATAGGAAGAAACTTTATAAGTTAGCACTTCTTTTATTCCTTTGAGGTCTTGAGAAATTGCTTTTATAAATACTATTAGGGGCTGGACGATTGAATAGGTTGTAGTTGACACGGAGAAAAATTTGTCAAAAAATTTCAACAAGAATTCATACTTTACAATTCGTGTTTTTATTCAAGTTATGCAATTATCAAGATTCGATTGAAATCTGTAAAAATTTTATTTTTCTTTGCTCTCATAATTCGATCACGGTTAGATTTCAACATGTACTTCATAATGATTTCCCCATTTGATGTGTAAATTGCAAGAGGTTTAGCTCTGGGAAGATTTTGATATAGGAAATCGTATTATGTAGTGAAGAGAAGAGAACTAGAGTAGTTGAAAGAGATATTTCTAAATGTTTGAAAATTGTTGTATCATTTTAACTATTCTATTTCAACTATATTTTAACTATTTCAATAAAGGGTCAATTGATATATCACACATCTTACTAAACTTGCACACTAAAATGTAATTCAAACTCATTGGATTGAATTGTCTAAAGTCACTTATTACGTGCATATAGTGCCATCCATAATTCTCGAATTGAATCATAACTTTTTTATTGATGAATCGAAATTAGTCACCACTATACCCATAAATTTGTCTTAAAAAATTATTTTTAGATGACATTCCTATTATGGTGAGATGAATGATTGATAAGTACAAGGCAATTTGCGGCACAAGTTGATTATGAAGCATTATGCAAAAACTTATATATATGCAGGGATATTCTATAATGGAGTCTTGTTAAGTATCTCAATTAATTGAACTTTTTCTTGTTTAGTAGCAAATAACAATTTTTTTTCACATCCATTGTCTACAAAGCGGATTCTTTAAAATGATATCATTTAATCTTCTATAGTTGTATATGTATCACAATGTGTAGAATAGCATAAACATGAATGATCTTTTGTGATTGTGCATGTCTCCTATGGTGTCCTAACCATCAAATTTTTCGACAACTCACTTTTGAAGTTCACTATATCTGTTATTATAGGTGGAACGTTTGGAACAACCAGTCGATAGATACACGAGATAGAATGAGTGGTTTGAAAAACTAAATATAGATATCAAAGTTTCATTTGAGTAGTTTGTTTTCTCTACATTATCTATTAAAAAAGAAGTCTATGATCTCCTGATAAGAGTTGAATTAACATATATAGTATTGAGCTTATAGCTAATTCTAGACTAAAAATACTAGCTAATGTCAAAGTTTCATTAATCACGTCATTCTTGAACTTTATTAGAATATTTATGGAGAAGATGCGTTAAAATGAACCATGAAGACTTTGTAGTATGTTATTACAACTCTTAAGCCATTAAAGCCCTAAGGCTATGTTTGGTTAAGAGTTTATTAATGGAATGGAATATTATTCTATTGTTTAGGAGGAGGGTTTATAATATAATGGAATAGAATGAAATGGAAGAGGAGAGTTTCATATTACATCTCATTCCATCCTAAACAATAAAAATAGAAAACCTCCGATTTGGAGAGTTTAGGATAAAATGTAAAATAATAAACAACGTTTCAATATATTACATTATGAACCCTTCAATCCGTCCTAAACAACAATTTTCTAATATTATATCCATTTACATTCCATTCGATTATAAACCATTCTTTCTATTTCATTTCATTAAAAACCTTATGTTCAACCAAACATAGCCTAAAACTATATTATTTCAAGGTTCCGTGTAACTTAATAAGGAAGCATTATCAAAGTTAGTACTACACAATATGTAATCTACTAGTATACCTACTTCTATAATTGATCAATGAAGTCATATTTAGACATAAATGTGTATGAATTATCATCTTCATGCACGAATTAACATTTTCAATGTAATAGGAAGTCATTGGTAAGATATTTAAAAGATTAATTTTGATGGTATTTATAGTAACAAAAATCATAAAATATGAAACCATTAATAGTTAGAGATTATACATACAAGGATATTAACAGCCCTTTGGTTCAAAGTATAAAAAGAAAAAGCTTTATGTAATGCAATATAATAGTTTGCTAAGGAAAAAGAAGGTGAAGAGACGATGAGGAGGAGAAGTGTGAAATGGAGAAGTCTGCCAAAGAGATGTCGCGTTGTTAGGATTTTCATATTATGTTGCTAGATTTTTCATATAAAAGATGGTGGTCAATTTTCAATCGGGTTATGGGCTAGGATTAGAGTCCATGTTATATGGATTAGGGTTTTGATAGGGATTTTAGATTGACTGTTGTTAATAAAATTATAAATTTTAGATTAGAGATAGTTAGGGTTATTTAAAATTTTGAGTTAATTAAGTTGAATAGGATGAATACGAAATTGAGGTTATTGTTTAATTACGTATATTTAGGGTTTATTTATATAATTATGATTTATTAAGATTAATTATGGTTAATTATAGCTTAAGGTTAATCTAAATTTAAGGATGATTGAGTTAATTATAATTAGGTTTTATTTAATTAAGTAGGTGGTCTCATATAAACAATAAAAACTAAAATAAGATGACGTTATACTTAATTGATAATGACATAACTCTCATAAAGATTTTGACAATTTATGGTTACATTTAAATTGCTTTGAAACAAAACGTTTATTACGTGTATTTTAGTGTAAATATCAAAGGTAAAAATATGCCTTTTATAACAAATCTAACAAAAAGTGGATTTTATCTAATATGAAGATTTTTTTAATATTAAATTATAAGATATTGCTTAAAAATGAGTTAAATAATATAATTTTTAAATTAAAAATACTATAATTTATTAAAATAAAATTTATACAAATATTCCTTTATTTGATTTTTTAAAAATTAATGTTCAATAATTATTCATTGCTTCTCCTTTTGACTAGCATTTGCTAGTCTAAAACGTGCAAAGACAAAAAAAGTTGCAAAAGAATGATGGTAATCATCTTTAAAGAAAATATAAAATAAATGCTTACAGAGTTATATTGGATATTTAAGGAAAATAGGTGATTAAAAAAGGTGAAAAATGCCATATGAAATTCACGCATTGGTTATATGTCTTTTTCAAAAAGCATAAGATAAATTTGGTAAAAGGCTATCATAAACAGCAGAGATTGGTTTTTGAACTAAGATTCGAATTTTAGATAAGATGCTCCAAATTTTGATATCAAGAACTATAATTAAATTAAAATTTATTTATTAATTTTAGATTCAGTCGATCTTATACTTGTTTATTTGTTTATTGATTCTAATAAAATAAATAAATAATATTTTTATCTGAAATTTGTCAAATTTTCATTTAAGAAATTCAAAATGCAAAATCTCCCATTATTATATCAAAGAATTATGTGATAAGGTCATGTAGAGTTATGAATTCAGATTTCTAGATGATTATTTAAAGTGGATTTATTATTTGATTTTAAATTATTAATTTTGTTAAATAAATTATTTAAAATACATCATTTCTAAATTAACGTACTTATAAGAAAAAGTAATTCTATATCTTTAGAATTGGCAACTTTCGTTGAATTAATGGTTATTAGGAAAATTCTAATGACCACTTTCAAATTTGGGATATCTAAGGTCTACATACAAACTGATGTTAAACATGAGATCTTGTTCATTCAAGTGAGTGAGGGAGGATTGAAGAGCAATTTATAGAGTTGTGATCAATATTATTTACTCCTTTTATGTAACTTATTTTTTGTAAAATTTTATGTTGTTCCAAATAAACGTAATTATAAAGCACACAATCTTTCTATACTTAGTCCACGAATACATATGATATATTGCTTTGGTTATTAAAAAATTATTATGTACTTAAAAAATTTTAAACTTTTAGTCTCCTACTTATATGATAGTACAAATATTAAAATTAAAACTAGTTAAAATTAAGGATCCAGATTTCAGGCATTCTCACTTCAGATCTAAGTCGCTCGCGTTCATCCTGAGTCTCCTCAAGTCTCATTCCTTCTACTGATTGGGTCCTTCTACGGCACCGCCTCAAGCTCAAAGGGAAGACAATAGGCACTGACGGAGCATAGCGAACGCTAGTGTGAAGGACATTGATTTTAGTTTTAGTTTTTACAAGTCTTTGGGGCACAGTAATAAGCTTTACTACTTATATCTGAACTAGCGAGCATTAAAACTCTCCCACGATGGCGAAGGCTTTAGCCTCACCTGAGGGTCTCCCTTCGATGTCCATGGAGCTGGGTTCAAGTTCCCTTTTGAAAGCTAAATTTCCCATTTTCTCCAAAGAAGCTCTCCTTAGCTCCTTAGCTAGTAAGAAATATGATGATCTTCTTAAACCTGCTAAATTTGGTCACCCAATAGAACATGTGAGTGATGGAGAACATGGTTCAAATGAGGATGGAATTATACACATTGATGGTGCAGTCAGGCCACAGGTTTTTGCTGAAAAATGGCCCAGGTTATAGACAATGGTAAGCAATTAGTTGGTTTAAGGGTTGAAATTGTTGATACAAATACTTTCCAATCCTAGGGAAATTGTCAAATGGATTGTGCATAGATGAAGACTCCTTTAGAACATGTTGGGATGATTGAAATTGTTGTTACTAAAGCATCTCCAACTCAGCTTGCAAATGTAGATCAGACATCTATTGACAACTCTAGTGCAGACAATGTGGAGAGTCTGGACAGTGGAGTGAATCATTTCACCTCTTGGTATTTGGAACATTGTCAGATAGATTGGGCTAATATGTTGACTCCATTAGTAACTATTAGGCAAACTGAGAATGTTATTTCCAAGATCTCTAAGACTAGGCTGGAGTATGCATAACAAACAACAATGGTAAACTCAAATGATGACTGTGTGGCAAGTTAGGGAACAAGGGATATTAGTTTTTTGGTCATATTGTAATATGATGATAGGCTTAATGCCTTGAACTTACCGTAGTGTAGATATAGTTTTAACTATAATTAAAATTATTTTTCATTTTTCAAAAAAGACAGTGTATTATATAGTACGTGGTCCCAAGTACATTAAAATATAGGCCCCCATTTATTATGGAGTAAATTATACATGTATACATAATTTTTGAACCTATCATTTATAATTGAAGGAGGTGTGGCTTTGATTTTTGCTGGAGAAGGAGAGTCAGCCCTTGGACGATTGAATGGCCTAGTGAATTTCTATAGTCGACTTACTTAATCATCTCTCATTCGTGCAAGACTAATGACTTCCTTCAATGTTCTCAGTTTGAAAATTCAAATTCCATTCGTTATCTCTACCTTGAAACCTCCCATAGATTTTCCTACTAAAGCCTTTTGAATCCATCCTTGCACTCGATTCCCTAACCTCTCAAACACCTTCCAGTAATCCGTAAGGAGCCATTTTTCTTGCTTTCTTCCTTGCAAGCTTAATGTAATCATTGCCACCATTATTTTGCTTCATCCTCAAGATGAAAAGAAGCCAATGGCACTTTATGTGTTTCTAAGGTGCATTGGTATTCAAAGAACGATCTACTTGGTTAAATCATTATGTTAAGTCATCACTGAAATATTTAGGAAACTCGAGTTTAGCCAATCTGGATGAGAACATCCTCCTTTAATAATTTGTTATGAGAACGCACATTCAGTAAATTTCCGTTGCAATCATTGGACGATGGCTTTTGCTTTGAAAGCAATGCTTCAACGATCTTGCTAATCGAATTTTTCAACTGATGTAACTTGTCAGTCACACCGAGTTCCAATCTGCTGAAGTTATCCTAGAGCCCTCCAAGCCCCGCTTCAATGTTTTCAGTGCTCTCTTTATTGGTTTCCATTGCAGCTTTAATACCGATGATAGGTCCCAATTAAAGCAAATATGACTTCTGTAATTAAATAGGATTCTACTTAGGGTGAGAATGAACCGCATTATTTTAGTTAGAATAATCCCACCTTTATTATTAGTCTGCAAGAGTTTAATACAAAGGAAAATAACTTCTCATAATCCATAGATCATATCCTTAAGGATTAGGACTCCACATCTAGTTGCAACCAAATAGCCGAAATTATTAAAATAAAAATAATAACTCCATGACCTATTCTCAAGCAAGCTTGTAACATGATCCAACCAACTTAAACCAAGTCTTTACTTCCAATAATTCTCCAAGCTTCATGACACTTGTATTGCTCATGCATTTCAATAGCCAGGTATTAAGCATGAATCAGGACACTTAATCAAAATATTTTAGATTTCTAACGGGCACTCTTTAAGATCTTGTTAGCTTATCATGGATTTTATTATTAGTTTATCCCCTAGTTTTTACCTCTACACTTGAGGATTTTACAAGTTAAAATCGAGTTTTTTTAATCTTTCAGACATCTTTATTGTTTGAGTGGTTTGTTATTGGTTTAGTAAACTTGAAGATATTTTGAGTGTTATTGCTTGAAGTTCCTAACAAGTGGTATTAGAGCCTTAGGTATAGAGAGTGACAATAGTTCTATGATTTAATATTAACCTACTACTCGATATGGAGATCTATGATGGAAGATCTTTCGTATTGTAAGGATCTTTATAATCATTGATATGGATAAAAGTGTAAAAGATGATGTCTTGTCTAAACCAAAGAAAATGACAAATAAAGAATAAGAGAAGATGAAGCGGAAGACTTTAGGAACTATTAGAGAGTGGATCGATATTAATCTATTTAATCACATATCCCAAGAGACAAGTTCTTTCAAGTTGTAAAAGAAGTTAGAGGGTCTTTATGAGAGGAAGATCACTGATATAACAAGGCCTCCTTGATTAAAAGGTTTATGAACCTAAAGTTAAAGGCTGGAAAATTAATGTTAGAGCATCTCAGTGATTTTTAAGACATTCTCAACAACTTGACAATGACGAATTACAAACATTGTTCTTATTTAGTTATTTGTCAGATAATTGGGAAAATTTAGTTGTGGTTATCAACAACTCTACTCCAGATGATGTGATTTTTAGTGTCAATAACGTGTAGAATCTTTTGGTAGAAAATAAAGAAAGAAGTAAGAGTAGAGGTCCCAAAAGGTAAAGTAAGTTAAAGAACAGGTCGAAGTTAAGAGATGATAAGGAGACCAGAATGTGTCACTACTGCATCAAACCTAGTCACATAAAAAGTTCTGCTACAAGTTGAAGAGAGACCAGAAGAAGCAAGATAACAAGAAAGATAGAGACAACAACAACACTGCAATAACGATATCAAAAACTAATGATGAAGTGTCACTGATTTGAGTGAACCGTGAATGTCTCCATATTAGTTATTTAGATTTTGAGTGGTTTATCAATACAACGCATCATACCATTGTGTTTCAAAGAGAGAGTATTTTACCAACTACAAGAGTGATGATTTTAGAAGTGTGAATATGGTCAATCAAAGCTCTACCAAAATTGTCAATATAGGTGACTTTCGAGTTCAGACCAACGTTAGGTACATGTTGACCTTAAGAGGTGATTGACACATTTCAAATTTGCGTCTCAATTTATTTTCTGTGAATATATTTGACCAAGAGGGATGCCAATGAACTTTTGGAAATGGCAAGTAGAAGATGTCTAAAGGAGCATTAACAATTGGTCATGTTAGATGCGTTGCACATTATACGAGTCACACTTAAAGGTGTGCTGAAGAAGTACATGCAGTTCAAGAAAACACTTCACCATATTTGTGGCACTAGAGTTTAGGACACATTAGTAAGAAGGGGATAAAGTTGTTAGCTAGAAAGTCACTTATCCCTGTAAAGAATTTGGTTTCTCTTAATCCTGTGATTGTTCCATGGCTAGAAAACAACATAAAGTATCTTTCCACAAAAGGTCTAATAGAAGGAAGGAGAAGCTAGAACTGGTGCGCTCTAACATATAAGGTCCCATAGGAATAATGTCTTTAAAAGGTAGCAAATACTTTGTTACTTTTATCAATGATGTTATATGCAAGACTTGGGTCTTCATACTAAAAACATAAAGCTAGGTGTTAAAGATCCTTAAGAAGTTTTTTTCCCTGGTAGAAAGGGAGTCGGAGAGAAAGTTGAAATGTCTTCAAACCTATAATGGATGAAAGTATACCTCCAATAAATTTGAAGAATACTATGCAAGATATGACATAAGACACAAGAAGACAGAACTTGTTACCCCACAACATAATGGTGTTATTGAGAGGATGAATAGAACCATTGTGGAGAAAGTTTGGTGTATGCATTAAATGTTGAAACTATGAAAGTCCTTTTTGGGTGAAGAGGTTTGAACTGCAATATATGTGATCAATCAAACTCATTCTATTCCATTGGAGCTTGACATTCTTGAGGGAGTTTGGAAAGGGAAGGGTTCAATTTATACCTATTTAAGCGTGTTCACATGTAGGGCTTTCAAGAACATATCAAAGAAAAATATATCAAAGCTAGATTTAAAGACAAGCCTTTGTGTCTTTGTTGGATATTGTGACAAGTAGTTTGGTTATAGGCTTTATGATCCTAAAAATTGAATGGTTATTATAAGCAGGGACGTAACCTTCTATGAGCATGAGATGCGTACAGATCGTATTAAAGAAGATAGTACTTTTTCCAGCAATTTGTTGTTTGTTACCATGGATTCTACTCCTATTTGTACTTCCATTAATCAACCTATGAGTGAATAAGGCAAACATAAGCAAACATACAATGATAATAATGAAGGGCAATTTGATTGTGATAGTCTCGTGTGACACATCCTGTGGATGACGTAGAAGAGGTCTATGAGCATTATGAGCAAGGGGCAATCTGCTCAATTGTTAGAAGATGTCTAACTTCAAAGCTCAACTAGAGTGAAGAGGCCTTCAACAAGATACCTGAGTTTGAAATAAATCCTAGTAAGTCAGAGAACTTCTAAGAAGCTCAGTCACTTAAAGACAAAGACTCTTCACTCAAGGCAATGCAAGAGGCAATGAAGTCATTTAAGAATAATGAGACTTATGAGTTAGTAAAGCTTCCAAAAATAGGTGTTCAAGATCAAGAAAATTGGTGACAAGCTAGTGAATCAAAAGTATCGAGATTGGTAGTGAAGGGATATAATGAAGAGAAGGGTAACGACATTTTTTTATAGTAACTAAGATAGCATTGATACGCATGATATTGGGACTTTGTTTACTACTGAGGTGGAATTTGTTGTAGCCATGGAAGTTGGAAAGGGAATGCTTTAGTTAAAGTACTTTCTCTAAGAATTGGACGTGAAATAAGATAAGTACATGGTTTTCCGTGACAGTTAAAGTGCTTTATATATTTAAGCAAAAGTTTCCATATATCATTCTTCCACTAAGCACATTGATAAGAGGTATCATTGGTTGTAGAATGTGGTTGAGGAGCAACCAAAAAGTTGAAGAAGATTGACACTAACAAGATAATGGTGTCGACATGTTAACGAAGGTGGTTCTTGAGAATAAGTTTGAGTTTTGTAGTAAGCTCGCTGAAATAGCTTTCAAGTGATTAATGAATTGGTAAATTTCTCCTCCGAAATGGGCTAGAAAGAAAGATTGTTATGGGTCCAGCCACATTTTATGAACTTATGTTTGTTTAATACCATTAAATATGGACTATGAAAGTGTCAGTTATATTCATGGATCAAAAGGAATGAAGTTTGGGCAAATTTGATACAAAAATCGATGAGTTGAAGTTGTTTCTAGTGTACACGTCTGTGTCTAGGAGGCACACACCTATGTCAATTGAGGACACAATCATGTGCATTACTGTATACAATTTTGTACCCATGTAAAAGTTGAAAGGCAAGACTTTCAGATTAGACACAGTGGTGTAGAGTTAGACATGACTGTGTAAATGTAGCATACGGTCGTGTCCGTTGATTGTGCAACTCATTATGAATATGTATTTCCGTAAAGTCAAGTTTTAAAGCTTGGATACGGTCATATATAGCAAACTCTACAGCTTTATTGATTGTGCCTTACCATTTGTGATTTAGTGAAATTTTTGTTGTTGTCGCAAGTCATTTTTATTATTTAAGTAATTTATTATTAATTGAATAAACTTAAAGATCTTTTGGACTTTATTGCTTAAAGTCGTTCACTAGGAGGGAGGATGATGTAACCAAGACGCCATCTTTTGCTTTTCACCTATTGATAGAAAGCAACTAGAAGAGCGTAGACGAGACAGACAAAATGGTGACAAGAGACCCCACCACCACCATCTCTCGTACTCATATTTGTCGGCATTTTTTACTGACGCCATCTTTTCCTTTTCATCTATTGACAGAAAGCAACTAGAAGAGCGTAGATGAGACAGGCAAAATGGTGACAAGAGACCCACCGCCACCATTTCTCGTACTCATATTTGTTGGCATTCTTGACTAGAACACATACCAAACTAGTCGACAAGTCTTTTGACCCAGATAACCTCTGCCAAGTAAATGTTAAGAGCTGGCCTACGGTTAGAAAAGTTGAATTAAAAAAGGATTGATAATTAGATATATAGCAACATATGTTTGATTAGGATTTGGGTCTTGGAAATGTTACGACATTTTGTTTCCTCGTCTTACACAAGCAGCTGCGTCCTATGTAAAGTTAACCACAAAACACTGAATCAAAGAAAATACAAATTGCATACAACCGAAAATGACGACGATGCTTTTGAAAATTTCGTCAGCTCGTTGAAAATTGCCTGTTACTAATAGAAGTATGGCAATATCCTCCACGGAACAAGCCTGCGGTACTCAGCCCATATGTCTTTGTATTTTTCTGCACATCGAGCCTCGTCTCTTCTCTCTCTCCATATTAGCAGAATAAGGAGGTAAATTGGATAGAAGTATGGAACAATTGAGCTGCAAAAAGAGTTGATCCCAAAGGCTTATAATTTGATGTCCACAAATATAAGGGCATGTATAGGAGTAAAATTACTTGGATGATTACCTAAACCCACAAGGTAGACTAAAGGACAATGCGAGTAACAAGTCTCCAAGGTAATTACAATGTCTTGCAATGCCCCTTCAACATAATCAACAAAACGTCAAACATATACATAAGAGTTGAAGCATCTCATAAACATTACGCTTAACAAAAATCCATGAGAAAGACTTGATGAATTCTTCATATTTAGGCTTTGTGAGACCTAACTTTGCCAAAAGGGTTAAAGGTTATAAATCCCACATGCAACCTCCCACCACAATGATCTATTTCTGTCCACTTCTTCAGGGACTATGGGTTAAAGGTCATTGAGTGTTGTAGCAGTGGCTACAGATGCCTTTTTCTTCAAGAAAAGATATTAACGACTTTACTAATGTAAACATAATTCATTTAGGATTTAAATGAAACACAAGGCTAACAATCTCATTATCATGCAGGTGCAGCAGCAGAAAGCTCTGTCAAGGAATACGTGGCAAGGGAAGGGTGGTGTTTCGTTCACGATCATAACAATCTGCTAAGCCATATTTGACAATGGGGCATGTGTTATTCAAAGAAACGGTCAACTTGTCTAGTAGCAATGTCATATAAGCTTCATTGTAATTATATTGATGACAAGAAGACAAATTTATAGCTAAGAAATGTAATCATAATGGAATCTTACCAATAACCAGAAGCAAGCAACTTCCCTCCAATAACCTTTGGTGGTTTACCCCATATAGGCGCTTTAGGGTCTTTCTTGAAGATATGCTTCTGCTTGTTAGCTCCTCTAAATACCACATACCTGCCACATTACAGACGTGCAGTTTTTGTTTATGATTTTAAAACAAGTCAAGTTGAAGCCAGTGAGTAATGTTTAGAATCTGAAAGTTACCCAATTAGGAAAACAAGGCAATTCACCATCATTGCAGATTTTGTTAATTCCACCTGGTTAGCCAAAAGCCACCAGCCCTACAAAGATCCAGGTCTGTAAGGAAAAGACAAACTGATGCATGTTTGCAAAATCATTTTTAAGCTTAAGAAAGTTCGTGAGAAGCAAAACTGAGCTTTAAAAAATATAAACAAATTGTGTGGAATATTTTAGAAGACAATTTCAGACTGCCTAAGCAGTTTTTGTCAAAGCAAGCAACTTTGCCTTTATAGAACAAGAAAAATTTGCGAACAAACATCATCTGAGTTTGCTTTTTTCTCATTTGGATAACCGAACCCTCTGTGATTAATGCAAAATTTGGCCATTACGGTTTAAGCAATTTCACAAGATATAATTCCAATTTATTTTTTCTGTCAAGATAAATAATTAACCCCAGATATATATCGGGCAATATTGGAAGTATATTCCCTGCCTCAGGCTAGGTAATACCTTTCATATGTTCTGTGACCTGATTTTGTACTTGAGTAACTTATAAATTACCCTTGGGTTTAGTTGGATCCCCTATCATGTAGGGTGATTCAATGCAATACAAAACACTCATGTTATGAAACCACCTTTTTTTCTATTTGTAATCAATTTCAAACAATTTCCAGAAGAGCTCCTCATTCCAAAACTATTGTTTCTATTAGGAAAAAAAGCCTCTTTAAACCCATAAAGTTCCTTGATAACAGTTATTAGCCAAATTTGTGTTTAGATACCTGGATGCTAAAAGTGAAAGGAATCCAGACCAGATCCCCAAATACCAACATGAAGCCCAATCTCTCTGCAATTATGTCCCAACTATCAAAGAGAATAGACAAGTTAAATAAGAACATATAACCAATCCTTTACCAACAAAAACAAAAAGAAGCAGGAAACAATATCCAGCTTTACCAATAATTCTTATGAAATCAAATATGTGCTTTAAATATAGCCCAAGCTTTGAAGCATATGTACTGTACCTTATAAGATATGCAAACGATAGATTTAAGGCATAAGCTAATAGTAGTATGTTGGAATTTTCAGTCAATGATATATTTTGTTGAACCAAGTGCGCTTAAATGCATGGTTAATAATAACAAAACAGTGCAATATTAATGAATTTGTCTAAGTGATGATATGTAACATTGGAAAGTAATGTTATAAGACATTTAGTATTCATGCTGGAAACTTGAACTGGATGAACAAATCATGAAAGAGATGATTCAAGAGTTGGAACCATGATTCAAGTTTTGCACAATTTGCTTGAAGTGAATCAAGTGTTGCTCGAAAGTTTTGAAGCAAATCAGGAAGGTAACATTGAAGAATGATGTTGTTGTAGTCTATAATCATAAATTTCTCTACGAATGTTGGATTGGGGAGACTCAAGAGACGATAGAAAGCTAAGGGAAGGGGTTACAAAAGTCTAGAAGACACCTTCTCTGTTTGATTGACCAAATAGTGTAACTATGAACAGAGATTCAGTTGACTTTGCCTTTTAAGGTAGAGTCATATTGTGCCCCATATTGAAAGAAATGATATTAGCACAATTATAAGGTTGAAAACAAGTCTAATAAACATCTCATGAAGCAAAGAGAGACAAGTGAGAGAATAAATAAGAGCAAACAAAATTACAAGCGCTATTAGAGAAACAAAGTTTGTGTGCACATTGAGGTTTATATTCTAGAGAGAAAAAAACATTGTTTTATTGAGTTTAATGTATTCTTGAGATTATTTACGCAGCGTAAGCCTTAGGAGTGTATTAGAGAGAGTTCTAAAAAAAATTGCAAAATTTGTCTTGGAACCTTGAAAGAGGTGAATTGTACCTAAGGATGACAAAAGTGCTAAGCCCAATCCAACCTACCTAGGCTTCAGAACGGGTTCAAACTCAGGAGCTCGAGCCTAACCCAAAGTCCAAACTTCTTTCACACACAAAAAGACATTGTTTTGTATATTGCTGAATAATAATTTTCGAGCCTATCGAAGCCTGATTGGGTTCAGGCTCGGCCGACTATTTCAAACCTGATCGAGTTTCAAGCCAGTAAAAAATTTCAGACCAGACTCAAGCCAGGTCCATTGCCATCTCTAGTTGTACCAATTCCTCTTCATCTAGCTAAAAAAGTGTCATAGTGGATTTGAAATCTTGAGTGGAATTTAAATAGTGGACATAGGTTAAAGAGAACTAAACCACTATAAACAATAATTGTTTCTCTCTTCCCTTATCTGTTAAATAGTTTATATTGTTGTTGAGTAATTGTTACTTCATTTTCTATACATACCTTCCTTGTATGATTGATTGCTTCAGTATATCAAATGGAACCTAAGACTGCAAGGCTACTAGCTTAAAAAGTATAATAATACTTAAACATTGCATTTATCGTGTCTCTAGTTTAACAACAATAAATACCAGGTTCCAAACTAATTTTGACAATAATTGGTGCTTTTTCATTATGTTCAAGATTATTTAGTGTTCTTCTATTTGAACGTAAGGTGTTTGATAAATTGTCATTGAGTAGGTTTTAATTTGAGTCACCCAATTCATTTTCTCTTGGGTGCCTTAAGGTTAACAAATTTCATGTTAGGGAGGTCCTAAATCATATCTTCAGAAGTCATGACAGAACTTGGATCAAACCATACTGGCAAAAGGTCCAGCAATCAGTGACACTTTGGATGATCTTAGGAAAATTTTAGCATGACTTAGTGCAATAGGATCTATGACAATTTGTTTGAAACGTGGTATTTGCTTTTCCAATTTCACTACTTTACTGTGTACAGCAGGTTGCTCTAATAGATTATTCATTATGGTGCTATATCTAAGAAGACATTAGGAGAAAAGAAATATGCAAGAGTTTTCACCTACTGTTGATAAAATTTTAATTCCAATAATGCATGGACAAAATCCAAAATCCAAACTCCAAACATGAATCAAGATTTCCATTCTTATCTTCCGTTGATTATAGTCCCGAGGCATGAAATAAAAGAGGAATACTTCAAACCAATAATGCCAGAAAGATATACATCATGTACTTACGTAGAGGTCATGTATTCCTCATAGAAAAAGTAGTCCAGAATGTATATCTAACAGGGATGCAAAGATAATGTCGGTCAGAATCATATCTGGGATGGCATGAGAATAAAAAACAAGATACCTGCAAGCATACTCATATTACCGCACAAAATAGTTGGTACAGAATCATTGAATGGCTCAAGTTGCCATCTGCAATACTTTTTGCAAGAATTGATAGGTTGATGAACAGCCAACCCATCATTCCAGCTCTAACAAAGAAGAATCTACAGAACAGAAAACCATATTGGTTAGCATATCAGAGTTCTAAACCTCCTTATTTCAGTAGATCCAACATGTTAAAATCAATGAAAAATGATTGCATATAATAAACCATTCTTTCCATGTGATACCAAGAAAACTAAGATCTTCTAAAAATTGAATTATCATCATGAGGAGCTCCAGTGATGAGATAAGAAATGGGCCTGAATTGCTAAACAAAAGATTCCTTAAGATATGAGAAGCATTTGCAGTTATAGATAAAAAACACAAGTTAACAATTATATTACAAAAATCAGAAATTGTTATAACAGAATTGCTCAATTGTATGGATCAATAATTTTTTGCTAAGTCGCGTCCAAAGAAAAACATGCAAATAATTGGAGATGAGATCACATACTTGAGATCAACACCCAAAAACTGGGGATTGAGCTGTATCCCAAACCACCTATTGAATCACAAATAGCATAGTACATCAAGATTATCAATCAAAACAGCATTTTGGAGGCAAAGCAAGAGATAGCATAGCTGATGAAATTCTAAATTTTCACAGATAAATTGTTTTTAGTGTACAGATGATATCATCAAATGCAACAACTTGTAGACATTGCAGATAATGCTACTTTGAGTAAATTGATAGCATAAAAAGATTGGTTTTATTTTGTATACGCATAAATTCAGCATGCCAAAGAATTTAAATTGATCATGCATGTTTATATCAAATTATGACTCCAAGTATAGAGTACAAAATATAATCAGATGAAAGAAATAATTGTGATATTTTGACTAGTCGTCCTCAAAAAACACACTTCCCCTAACCACTAATATTAAAATGCACATCATTTTTATCTAAATGTCAGAAACATGAAGGCTTGACAGGAGAGATGGAGGTACACTTCTTTAATGGACATAGCATAAAGGAAATTGTATGAATTACCAGTCGTGTATCAGATTTCCTGTAATGTGAGGTTTGAGGGAAGAACTGTTACGATTTGAATTGCGGCCAAAAACATAGAGTGCTAATGTCACCTAGATTTAAGAAAGGAAAAACAAAATAACTTGTGAAAAAAGGAACCAAAACTGCAAATTAGGAGAAGCTAAAATGTGGACAGCAATTAAAAACATGCATTTGTATTCGTCATGTGAAACTATCAGAAGCCTATGTATATGTCATGAAAAAAGAGTCGGGAAAACCCTAAATAGGTGAACATTGAATAAGAAGAATTCCATACAGATGAAGTTAAAACATTTTAGTCATTGACTGATCACACAATCAAGGTCTAGTCTCATCACGTTGATCTCAGATAACAGTTGTTAGGATGTCACACCTATCACAGATTCAGTGTCTGAAACTTGATCTATGTTTCTTTTGTCATAAGAGATCATTCAGAAAACAACATCAAGCCACAAACTATGAATGATATATCCTTTTGAGTTATATTTCGTTTTAATTGCGGTAAAATGCTATGATCACTCTTTGCATTTGCAAAGCTGAGGACTTCCATGAGTGACATCACACAATGTTGAAGTGGTTTATGATGGACGAGAATAACAGGACCAACAAACAAGGGGAAGATACAATAATCCATTAAGCACTCTATATTCCTCTTTATCATTATTAACACTAATAGTCAAGATGGGCCTGAAGAAGGAATTTAGCTGCTTAGTTCCCAAGAGAAGAAATCAGACAAGAAGTTCGCAGGATATAGTGTTTAAAAAAAAAATGCCAAACACCAAGAATTCCTAACTGACATTTGATTGTAACTTACAAGAGAACTGAAGAAAAAAGTTGTTGATAGCAGCTCCAGTCCTCTCCCTGATATCACCTGAGAGTCAATGAATTTCCAATCATGGACACAGTAACAAAAGCAAATGCAACCTGTGCTATATCTGCTGAATCTTCAATCTCCATGATTCGGTAAAAATTTGAAAATACTCACTGTGGCTGATATCAAATCCATCTTAACACCAATTCCAAGAAGGGCAACCAGCAATAGCAGGGATAAGAACCCTGTTGTACAAACAACAAAAACCACAGTACTTAAAAACAGCAAGTCCATTTAAATAGAACCAGACAGAGAGATTGGAACGCCAACAAATGAATGCTACATCATACAACGAACCATTGCAACTATAATGAAGACGAGAACCGTCTTGTAAAACCACCCCAGGGACAACTTTTCCAGGAAGTATAGATCCAGCAATTGCCAGGTAACAGAAGTATACAACCAAAATAGCAACCTACGAAATGGTCCAGTGACCAAAAAAACACACGCAAAATATCAGTAGAATGTCCGGGGTTGTATAAATGTATAAGCTTTACTTAAGAACGAGCGAGTGATTAAATAAACATAGCATACTTACAGAGCTCAGGGAGGGAAGCAGTGCTTCCAGAGAAAAACCCATATCCATTTTCAATCAAAGATTGAACCTTTGTTGAGTGGTTCACTCCAGTAGTGGTATATCAACTGTATCGATCCGTTCTCTGCTTCGATTTTAGTAGTAGTTCAGAGTTTGGTCTTGTAAAGGTTGACTGATGAGAAGTTTGGAACACATGGCCAGACTGTAGTCAAGAAGTATTTGGCCAATAACAATTTATTCTTTATCGTTTATACTAAAATTTTAAAAATTAACTATTTATAAAACGTTTAATATAAACCTTGATATTTAGAAAATTTTTAATTTAAAACAGCTCTTGATAAAGGTTAAACTCTATAAATAATTACATATAATCAAGGGCCGTTTTGAATATTTTCTAAATATTAAGATTTATTTTAAATATTTTATAAATAATAGGATTCATTTTAAATGTACTAAAATATTAAGAATTAACTTAAATTTTAGTGCAAATATTAGGGATCAAATTGCTCTTTATGCAGTATATTTTAGAAAACGTTGTGATATTGAAAAGGTATATAATTTCTATTTGGCAACAAAATTTGTTAAAAAACTGTAATTACTACATTCAAGATATCGTCTCTCTTGTAAGTTTTACAAAGTACAAAACTATTTAAAAATTTTGTCAAAATAGTTAAATTTTTAATATTTCCTTTTGATGAATAAAGCTTTGTTAAAGCAGTCATCACCGTCGCAGCTGAGATCTACCGCATATCACACCGTTGCCCCACCAAACCACCACACACCGCAGCCATAATTTATTTTTAGATGTATGTTTTTCTGTCATTTTTCTAAATTTTTCTACTTGATTTAATTTTTTATTGTGTTGGATGATGGATTTTTGAAAGTCGGATGACGGATTTCTGATTATGATTGTTGAATGCCGATAGTATTGAGGTTGCTTGTATTTTTGAATTGGTTGGACCGGTAACTCTAGTGTTGAATATTGAAGTTGAAATTGGTAATGCTGACAGTATTGATTGATTATGTTCAAACCTTGAAGTTGAAGCCGAAGGGGTTTTGTGATTTGTATTTTGTCACAGTATTCGATAATTGGAGTTGGGTGTATATACTGTATAGCGTAATTAATGTATATGAATATGTTAGATTTTGGATTGTTAAAGTTAATAATCACGGTGTATTGTTGAAGTTAATTCTGTATTTGTAAATTGGAAATTGGAAATGGGTATAGTTGTTGGCTGTGAAAATTCGAAATGAAATTATGTTGTTCTGTAACTTCTGTTTGGTATTAGACCTACTGGTTAT
>JANSVA010000005.1:44155281-44169581 GCA_025504915.1 Erythroxylum reticulatum
TGAAGAACCATACTATTTGCTTGTTTTGTAACAAGCATTTGAAAGGTGGAGGAATCACCCGATTGAAAAGGCATTTAACTGAGGTTAAAGGAGATGTGGAAGCATGTAAAAAAGTAATTCATAATGTGAAGTGGCAGATGAAATCATTGTTTGATGAACATCAATTTGAGAAAAATAGAAAAGAAAGGTTGAATTTTGAAATTGGTAGTGGAAGTTTGTTTTCTAGTTTCTGTGATGATTATAGAAATGTTGAAGGTGGAAGTGATAGTGATAGTGGTACTGGTAGTGTTCCATCTCAGGATCATGAAGAATCTGATGTGAGGAAGAGAAGAAGGCAGGCGACTAGTTTCTTTGCACCACGAACAACTCCTGGAGCCCAACCTTCAATTCATAATGCAATGCAATCAAGATATGCGACTCACAATGTCGATATGGCAGTAGCTAGATGGTGGTATGATATAGGTTCGTCATTCAATGCTTCTCAGTCTTATTATTATCAACCTATGATGGATGCAATAGCCTCTTATGGTCCAGGATACAAAGGATCATCGATTGATGACTTAAGAGATAAACTTTTGAGTTGTACAGTTTCTGAAATTAGAAATTATTTGGCTGAAAGAAGAGTGAGTTGGGGTACTTATAGACGTTCAATTACGTGTGATGGTTAGACAAATAGGAGACAAGAGCCTATCATAAATTCTTTGATTTATTCTTCAAATAGCTTTATGTTTTTGAAATCTATTGATGCAGCTGGCCTTATTAGAAATACTGAGACTTTGTTTAGGATATTTGATGAAGTTGTTAATGAAGTAGGGCTAGATAACATTGTTTAGTTTGTTACTGACAATGATTTTGCTTATAAAGCGGCAAAAAAAAGGTTGCAGAATACCTATAATTCATTTTTTTAGACTCCTTGTGTTGCACATTGCATTGACTTAATGTTGGAGAATATAGAGGATCCTAAGTATTTTCCTATTATTGATGAGACTATGCAGAAGGCTAAAAAGGTGACAAAATTCATTTATAATCGTGTATGGGTTTTGAATTTGATGAGAAAGGAATTTACCAATAGTAGAAATTTGCATCGCCCTGCTGTAACAAAATTTGCAACAAATTTCTTATCATTTTAGTCTTTTGTTTCGATAAAGGAGTTAACGAAAATGTTTACAAGTGATAAGTGAGTTGCGTCTCGGCATGCTAAGTCTAATGATAGAGTGGAGGTTTGTAGTATTATACTAAAAGATAGAGAATTTTGGTCGCAATGTCAATATGTTATCCGAGTTTATGAGCCTTTAGTGAGGGTATTTCACTTGGCTGATAGTGAAGAAAAGTCAACAATGGGTTATATTTCTGATGTTATGGAGAAAGCGACGGAAGCAATCAAAATCAATATGAAAAATAAGTCTTCTTTATACACATCATATCTCTCATTCATTAATGAAAGAAGGAAAAGACAACTTTCTTCTCCATTGTTTGCAGCTGGGGCATTTTTGAATCCTAGTATGTATTTTAGACTGAATCTTACAAAGCAAGTTGAAGTTAGTAGAGGAATACTTTTAACAATTACAACAATTGTTCCTCTTGACGCAATGCAAGATCTTTTAAGCTCACAAATGGAGCTTTACAAGTAGTTCAATAATTTCTTATAATGTTCTAATAATTAAATTTAATTGTTTACTAGGAGTCTTAATAGCATAAGTAGTTCAACTGATCCAATTACCATTGATAATATTAATGTTTTGGCAGATTGGGTTTCTGAAGAACCCAATTTGGTTAATGTGAATGATTTGGATTTGGAAGATAATTTTGAATGGGAAAGCATTGACATGTCATTTGGTGCATTAAATTTGAATGATAATGATGATGAAGCTTCTCTCTCAATGATGAGGATTTTGTACCAAATGATCAATGGGGTCAGTGCAATTCTAGTGGATATCTTCCCATTGACGATTGAATCCCAAGTTTTTGTTTTCCCTCTTCTTTTAATTTTACTTGTATTTGATGTTTATGTTAAATTCTATACATGTAATGTAACTGTATTGTGTTTGTTTCAGGTTTAACTTCTACTTGATTGTTTCTTCGTCATAAACTCTTTTTGTAAATTATTTAAGGATATTTATTGTTCTTTTTATTGGATTTTTTGAATCTTTTGATGTAATATTATTTATTAAAATGATGAAATTGTATTATTGTAATATTTTTAATACTTTGTATTATTCTTGATTTTATAGTTGTATGATGATGATTGTCTTTGTTTATATTAATTGTTGTTATTATTTATATGTGAATTATTTAAAAATTATTGTTATTTCATATTAATTATCATTATTATTTATTATTAAAATTTTTGAAAACATGGTTGATGTAAACAATAAACTAATAAAGTATACAGTACAAATGTACAATATACCAATGGGCTATTTTGCAAATTTTAAAAATTTTAGGAACTATTTCATAAATTTAAAAAATTACCTGAAACGGTATCCGGTACAGTACTGTACCAGAACTCAATCCGGTACTGAGCCCGGTATGGAATTCATAACTTTGTTTGGTAGCATATATATATATACACACTTTCCCAATTTTTTCCCAAATTCATGCTTTGTTTTTTTTTATCTTTCAACTATCAATGTGTGATAGTAAAATATCACAAAAATTAATTTTATATGTATAAATTATGGATAAATCAAAATCAATGTATGATATTTTATAGAAGCAAGAATTAGAAAAAAAACAAGATTGTAGCTTTTCTGAATAAATTAAGCATAAACTTAAAGGACGGGAAAAGTTGTAATTTACTTACTATTTAATCATATCGAAGAGTATGAAGATAAAGTTTAAAAAGTAAAGAAAAATCATCTCACCCCATTGTCAACAAATTAATTTAGTAATAGAAAAGGTAAAGTATAAAAATCTCTCCATAAACCAACTTTCAAAGAAGGGTAAAAAGAATGCACAAAAAAAAGATAAAGATCTTAAATAAAAGATTAAAAAAAACTTAAAAAGTACGATGCATGTTAAGGGTGCTATTATATTTATTGTATTAATATGATTATTTAGATATAACATATCAAAAAGGAGAGGAAAATAATTAATTATATAATATTTACTTTGGTCAATATTGTATTGAAAGGTGTATTCAAGTGTTCGAGTTACATCCATTTTTGTTTAGTATGGTTATCATAAAGAGTTTTTAATGTATTATGAATGTTCATGTAAATTGCTATTTCATACCCATTGTTCATATCACATATGGACATTGCTATTTTGCCATTATCATTATCAGTACCACCGGATGCAAAAGTCAATAATAGGGCCATTATCATATATTTTTCTATTTTGTATTTTATTATTGATGCATGCATGTAATAAGTGAGGATTGTTAATATAAAAGTGAGTAATTTTATTATAATGAAAACTGTAACATTTCATTACAAAAAGCATCCATCCAAAGAAATTTAAAGTTGCATGAATAAAATGCAAAATATCCATATGAAAATAAGAGTACACATTACACATCTGAACTACTGAAAATTCATACAAATTATTTGTACACTATTTTGTAGTACAAATAAATAGATATATTAAAAGGCAAAGATCATATAGGTCTAACATCAAGAAATTTCTCTTTAATCTCAAAAGTTACAAGCAAGGCTTACGAGAAATTATACCAACGATTGAAAACTAAAGATGGAGAAAATTAATATTTTTAAGTTGACGAGAGTTAGAGAATGAAAAACGAGAGACATTGATCAAGTTTGTTGTATAAAAGATAAAGTAGGGTGGGCACTCGTGGCTGAAAATAACATCAAGAGAGATGACATAAGTACTTCTATAACCTTTTTAATGAAAATATAGATGACAACATTTCTTTAGGTGATCTTAGCACGTTTAAGAGGTATCATAACTTTACTTATTATTGACAGATTACAAGGGAAGAAATTAAAAGAACTTTGAGAGAGATAAAGAGTGGAAGAATAGTAGGGTCTAATGATCTACCTATAAAGGTGTGAAAAAGCCTAGGCAAAGAGGGTCTTACTTGGATAGACAAGATTTTTAATATGATACTTAAGTCTGTCAAAATGTTGGAGGAGTGGAGATTTAGTATGTTAATTCCTGTATACAAGAACAAAGGAGAGATCCAAAGTTGTAACAACGATAGATGCATCAAACTACTTAGTCATACTATGAAGTTACGGAAAAAGGTTATTAAGAAGAGAGTGAGAAAGTATCTTCTGTCTTGGAGAACTAGTTTGGCCTCATGCCAAGAGGGTCTACGACAAAAGCTTTACACTCTTTAGAAGATTAATGGAATATTATAAGATAACATAACCTACATATGGTTTTTATTGATTTAGCGAAAGCATATGATAAAATACCTAGGGAAATCATATAGAGGTGTTTAGAAGTTAACAAAATTCCTATGACATAATAGGCTATTAGGGTTATATATGCAAGTGTAAAGACTAGAGTAAGGATAACAGGAGGACATACAAAGCATTTTTTTTATAAATATTGGGCTACACTGAGACTCTTCATTGAGCCCCTTTTTATTTACAATAATGATGGATGAGCTTACCAATAATAGTTTATTGATGACATTGTTTTAGTGAATAAGACAAAAGAGGGTATTAATATCAAGTTAGAACTTTCGAGGGATACATTAAAGTTGAAGGGCTTTAAACTAAGTAGGACTAAGATTGATTATTTAGAGTATAACTTTTTGGTTCATAAGGTGGCTTCCGATGTTAAAGTAAAGATTGGTTTAAACGTTATATCACAAAAATAATGTTTTTAGTATTTAGAATATATCATCCAAAGCAATGAAGAGATCAATGAAGACATAATTCACTGTATCATATCAGGGTGACTTAAATAGAGAAGTACATTAGGAGTTTTATGTGACAAAAAGATATCACTTAAGCTCAAACATAAACTCTATCGTTTAGCGATTAGGTCGACTATGCTTTATAGAGTAGAATGTTGACCTATCAAATATTTGCATAGTCATAAACTAATGGTGGCAGAAATGAGGATGCTTTGTTTGATATACAACCCTTACTATATAAGATAAGATAAGAAATGTAATGATAAGAGACAAATTAAAAGTAGCTAATATTAATAGAAAATTAAGAGCGATAAGACTTAAATGGTTAAGATATATTAAGAGGAGACTTCTTGACACTCTAATAAGAAAATGCAAGAAGTCTGTATTTAGAGACTGTAAGAGGAAAAAAGGAAGGCTTAAGAAGAACTGGGAGAGATGATCAAGAATGATCACATTGCTGAAACTTACCGAGAATATGACCCTTAATAAAAAACTTTGGCATACCAGAATACAGATAAAGGATCTCACATAAAGAGGTATCTCGTTCTTATAAGTCTTTTAAATATGTTTCTTCAAGTCTTATATAGTGTATTTAGCCTAAACATTTAATTTGTAGTATTTTCCTCTTAGTTATTTAGTCTAAATATTTCCTTACTTAGCCTAAATATTTTCTTTATAATGACTTGTTTGATTTGTTTATTATCTTCTTTCTTGTTTGTGTATTTATTTATTTGTTTTATCTTGTTTTTTACTCTTTACCGTGTTCTATATTTATTGTATTATTTGTTTATTATTTATTTTATATTGTTATTATATGTATTTATTTTTATTTTTATATCTATTTTATTTTTAATTTATTTTTAATTATTATTTTAATATGTATATGCATATATATTTTTATTTTTAAAATTTTTTATGTGAGTTTATCAGAAACTGTTTCTCCACAAGTTAGGGGTAAGGCTGCATATTACCGGACCTCCCTAAATCCCATGAATCAGTGAGACTTTCACTGGGTTGTTGTTTTTGTTGTATTTGGTAGGCTATAAGCTTGCTATTTATTTATAAAAGTATTAATGTTAGCTTATTTATCATAATTTTATATTATGGATATTTTGAAATAATAAAAAATTAACATAAAATGATTCTTAATGTAATTGTTACTTTAAAATATGTGTTTCCAATGGATTCTTCAAATGTGACACCATTTCCTTGATATATCTTTTTATGTTGACCTTATTATTGTTTCAATGATTATTGAGTTTGTTGAAATGTTTTTGTCCTTATTCGGTGATATCGTTCTTGATTTTTCTACCTCTAAAAAGTATTGATGTACTTACACTAATAGTTGTTCCAATTGATTTCCTTCCATTAACATCTAATCTCCTACTCATATCTGGAGCTACAATTAAAATTTTCGTTTCATTAATAGGAGCTCCATCAATAACTCTCCTTGTAGTAATGGATTATTAAGTTGGATCTTAGATGTCTTCACTTGATATTAGTCAGCCTCTTTTTCTCTAACATAATTATGTAATGTATATAATATAATTGAAATGAAGTTAACAAAATTATATACAATTAGATTGAAATTGAGTTCAAGAAATACCTAAACTATAACTTTATTGGAATTAGCTTATCTTTAATGGATAACCTCTTTTGTTATGTTTAACATTTTTACAATGTTTATATATGATCTGAATATCAACTCTAGACATTTTATTATGATTGTTTATTCCATTTGGAATTATCCTTTTTCTTCTTCTTTTTTGCCTACCATGTAGGATGATAAAATAGAGGTGTGATTCACTTTTCATCATATTTTAAATCCATTTAAAAGTTCAATACGCACTGTATATGCTCTCAAATATTTTTCTCTCTTAAAATAATCACAAGTATAGTCATTATGGTTTAATCTAAACAAATTATAGAAAAAATGAAATGCTTATACAAAGTGTCATTGAGCTTTTTAAACCTACAATCATGTGTTTTAGCATTAAGGTCTATCACATAGCAATTATAAAAAATGGACACTTCAAACTTCATGCTTTTATTGTCTTAGTTTGATAAAATATACTTTTCATTTTTACATAATTTAATTTTTTATTTATTGGATATATTTCATCTAGACTACTCTCGATCATTACTCTTTTCTCACCAATGTTTGACATCAATAATACCTTGTCAACAAAATAATATAAAATTTTAATCTATTAACACTGTAAAATTAATAAAATTAAACTTCATTACATGGTTTCCTCAAGCATAGTAATCAAAGACTTATTTCTTGCTTCAATAATATATCCATTTAATATCTCTCAAATATTATTATATATAAATATTGGACTTCGTGCTTTTAATCTCTCTCTAAAATCGTTCTTTTCCTTCTTTTTAGAACTCTCAATCCATATATGTTTCTTTATGGATTTCTATAAGCTTATTTTAACTAATTCCTCCTTGTTATATTGCCTAACATTACCCATATCTTCAGTTCCCTTGTTCTTAACGATTAAAGATTTTTTTTTACTATCTATGACTTAAGGGCTAATTCATCTTTTTCTGTTTTTTTCTCCTTTGTGCAAGCTTTAAATTACCATTTAAGGAATAACTTCCTAAACACTCACTTGAAACCTCTACTTTATTACCTATCTTAGCAATGTATGAAATTAAACTATTCCTTAACCAGATTCATATTATGTTCCCACCCCTACTGGGTTGGTCCTTTCCTAGTTCAGGGACCAATTCCTCATTTCCCTACGACCTCTAAATAAAAGCTTTCTCACTTGACCATGTAAACCCCAACACCTTGAAATCACACGCACTTCGTTTTTTAACCCTCAACTCAGCTGGAGGAAAGTTTTTTGGTAGAGTTCAAAGAGTAACGTTTAGTATATGCCATCTTCTTTCTTGGAAGGTCAAGCTATAGTGGCTCTAGATAGAAGTTCTAAAAAAGGGTATGAGATCTTGAACCTTGATGCTATTGGGTTCTTTTTGGCAAACGACCCTTGTTCCCTCTGGTTAATAGTTGGCTGCACAAATTATAAAAAGGGAAAGGTCTATTTGAGGTTTTATTCTCGGAAGAAAAACCTAGTTCTCTTTAAGTTTTCAAATGATGTAAGAGCCAAAGAAATTCTAGGGGGGTTATTTTGGCACATACGAAGCTTCTCATTGTTTCTTAAACCTTCGAGACTAGGGATTAATATGAAGAAAATCAAACAATAAAATGTATCCTTTATGGACTAATTTTCATAGTATGCCTTTGGAATGCTGGTCCACTATAGGCTTGAGTTTACTGAGAAGCTATTTTAGGAAACTAGTGTACATGGATGAAATGACGTTCTTGAGGAGAAGGATCGAGTTTGTGAGATTATATGTCAATATGAAACTTTACAAGGGTCCATCTAATTTCATTCTAATTATGAGTCTAAGAGAGGGGGAACATTCTATTTTAAGATTCATTTAGAATTTTGTAGCATTGGTAAACCTCATTGAAGCTCTAAGCCAAACAGTGGAAAGTTATTGGTAAGAAATTCATTTAGGGGACTTTAATATGCTGATGGGATTGGATCCCCTATTGAATTATAACTCTAAAAGAAGTGAAGAGCCAATGGAGAACAATGTTGAAAGCTCAAAACAATAAAAGGAAACTGATGTTTAAGTGGAAAATTGTGCAAGCATATCTAATATCCAGTATAGAGAGACAAACAATGACAAATCTAGAAGTGAAGGAGTGTTGAACATTAATAGGGAAATGTCACCACTGGTGATGAGCGATAGGATTGAGGAGCCTCAAGAATCTATAAATTTAACTAATGTCTCTCCAATAAGAGGAGTAGTAAGGGAAACAATGAGGACTTCAAGCCTAACAGTAGACAGGGGTTAGTAAGAAGAAAAAAATTCAAGGGTATGATTAAAAATCTTTGAATGTCATTAATTGCCTAAAATATTAGGGGTATAAACTGCCTTAAAAATATGAATCCATAAGAGGATTTATTTTATAGAATAAACTAAGTGTAGTGGGAATGTTGGAAACTAAGTTAAGTAAGGAGAAGTTTCAAAAGCTGAAGTTAATTGGTAACCAATTGGATTTTATGTCCAATCATCAGGACCATCACTATAGTTGAATTATCATCGCTTTTGACACTAGAGCAATATAAGTGGAGATCCTCAACAATAATGATCAACATATGAATATTTTAATAAATTTTTTCAAGAAAGAATCAAGCTAGCAATCACATGTGTGTATGGCTTTAACTATGGTTTTTAGAGGAAATTATTGTAGAATAATCTTTTCATTAAAGTATCCAGAAACCTTGGATTTTTCTAAGGGACTTTAATAGTATTATATTTTTATCAGAAGTATAAGGAAACAAGTGTGTTAAAGAGTTAGAGGTATGACACCTAAAGTTTAAGGGTTATTACTTCTCTTAGATCAATAAATATGCTTCAAGAGAGCACCTAGGAAAGAATTAGATATGGCACCAGTCAATGGTAATTAACTTTCATGGTTTCTAGAAATTAAAGTTAAATTTTCAAACCCATTATTTTTGTGTTACTCCCTAATCACAGTGCAGTATATGCTTATCTTATATAAAATATCCTTCCCCTTTAGGTTCAACAATTAATTAGATGAGGAAGAGAACTTTGGCCAAGAAATTAAAAGGGGTCTAGCTTACTTAGTTTAGGAACATAAAAATTATATGTGTTCGAAGAAATTATTCTAGATTAAAGAGGAACTTAAGAGGCTCAAGATTAACATATTTAGGAACACCCTATAGAATACATTAGAGGCTAAAATCAAGTTAAGTAAGATCCAAGAAGAGGTATATATGCTCCTTGAAGATATGAAATGGTTAAACAAGGAAAGGAAGGCATTATTCTTTTACAATAGAGCTTACTGAATCACATTTCCTTACTGAATCAAAAAGCTAGAACAAAATATATCTTTAAAAGGGTTAGGAATATAAGGTTCTTTCATAACTCAATACTGCCTAGTAGAAACTCTAATAACATCAGCTCTATGGTGAAAAAAGGTGGTACCTTAATATGCTCTTAGTAAAACCTTAAGAATGAGGCTTTCCATTTCTTTAAGAACTCTTTGGAGCCCTAAAAAGTAAATCAACTTTACAAAAGCTTAGCTCATTCATTAGGAATTTGTTCTCTCCTAATAAAATTAAGGGATTGGAAGCTCCTATGAATGCTTTCGACATAGGGTAAATGGTGTTTGAATTAAACTCTAAAAAAGCCCCTAAGTTTGATGGCTTGAATGGCATATTCTTCCAGAAATCTTAATCACAAATAAAGAATTTAGTGACTGATGCAGTGCTAGAGGTGTTTGAGAAAAGCATGATGTTTTTAAAAATCAATGAAACATTTATATGTCTCATACCTAAGGTAGAAAAACCCTAACTTCTTGGTGATTATAGGCCCATTTCTTATTGTAAATTTCTCTACAAAATCATTTCTAAAATGCTTGAAAAGAATAATAAAAACCACTGGCAATGAATTACAATATGCTTTTCTAAAAGGGACACATGTTGGAGATAATGTATTAATAGCCTAAGAATTACTTCAGGAATAGTAAAAAAGGAATGCTCCTAGGAATTATGCTGTTAAAGTTGATTTTAATAAAGCTTATAACTCAATTACTTGAGATTTTATAGATTAAGTACTTGGAGTGTTTGGTTTTCCCAACCAATTTAGACAATGGATAATGATGAGTATTACCAATGCCTCTTTTTAAATTTTGATAAATAGAGAACCATCTCAGATGTTTAAAGGAGGGAGGGGACTTTGATAAAGGGACTTATATACCCTTATTTATGTTGTGCATGGAAGCACTCAACATATGCAGAAAACTAAGGTTATTTTGCTTTACATTTTTAAAGACTTACTAATGTTGTCTAAAGCTTATAATGGATCAATTAGCACTCTAATGTCATTCTTGAACTCCTTTAGAGAGCTTTTGGGCTTTGAGATGAATAAGAGCAATAGCTATTTGAAAATATTAACCAGTGACAATGATCTCGCTTCGTGCCTTTCAACTATAATTGGGCTATAGATGAAGCACCCTCCTTTGGAGTATCTAGGACTCCCTCTAGCTACAAGGAGACTCTAGTTCAATAAGTGCATTCCCTTAATAAAGAATATACAAAAGAAGCTTGGCTTATGTTGTAACAAGATGTTGCCTTATGCAAGGAGGCTCCAATTAATTAAATTAGAGCTTAGTTCTTTGTATATCTATTGGCATTTCATTTTTTTGCTTACCAAAGGTGTGGTTAAGTCAATAGAAAAGCTTATTAGGGGGTTCCTATAAGTTAAAGGTAAAGGAGGGAAATACCAACTAAAAGTTAGATGGAATGAGATCTATCATCCACTATCAGAGGGGGATCTAGGAATTGTACCAATCAATCTTTCTAACAAGGGGTTGTTGGGTAAAAGAACATGGAGAATCTTAGTTGATAAAGAGTCATTATGGGTTAAGTGGGTGCATACCTACATTTTAAATGCAGAAGCTTGTGGGAAATAACTAACATAACTTCTTTCTTATGGTTTTTTTTCATATATATTGAAGTTGAACAAAACCATTGCATAAAATATCAAATGTCAAATTACGCATGAAAATTAACATCTCTCTGCTTGGAAAATTGGTTTTGATATTCCCCCTTCATAATAACCAAATATATGTATCACTGTTGAATAGATTTAAAAAGAACTCCAAAATAGAAGTATAGATCAAGGAAGGCTAGTGGAGTTAGGTTTCAACAGAAGTTATGAACCTGTTATTAACTTATAACATAGATAGTGAGAAAGAAGACGAATATATGATTTTAAAGAACATGACTGGTAAATTCTCAATTATGTCTTATAAAGAAAGCCTAAAGAGCAAAGGGAAGTATCAGAGTTTGAGCAAGATTATCTAGAACAGGAACTTATTACCAAAGATTTCATTTCATAGGTGGTTGATAGCTAAAGAAAATATAGGTACATTTTGCCAATTACATTTCCTCAACTTAGAGAACATATACTTTTTGTGCAAAAACAATACTGAAACTCTGAAATACATCTTCTTCACCTATAACTTTTCCTATGGTATACAGAAATCAATTATGGAACTATATCATCTCGGGAGTCCCAAGTGCAAATATAAGGAATTCATAACATGAATTATATCTGCTATAATCCCTTTTAGTGATAACTCTAGTGTTGATTGCTTTTAGATCATGTCTCTACAAGCTTTAGGAAGAAATGAATGTCAGGTGCTTTAAAGGTAAAGAAAGAACAGTAAAATAGGTAAGGGTTAAGCTTATGCTACAAATTAGAGAGTAGACAATGATGAATAGAAAAGTTAGAAGTTGTAGTTAATTGATAGTGTCTTTATGGAGAATCAAAGAGGCAGTAGATTATTGGAGTAGTAAGCTACTCTAAAACAAGGTCTTTATTACCAATGTGATAGGAAGAGCTAGAGTACCACACATGTAAGGATAAGTCACAGCTAATCAATGAATGTATTAGGTATTTTAGTGCTAAAATGTGGATATCCGTATTTTGAAGAGCTTAGTTAAGGATATGTATTCTGTTTTGTTATTTTGCATTGTACAAAACTATTAGATTATGTACTTTACCTCAATTGGAGTTTTCTAATGATATTATCTTTTTTCTAATTATTATCCACAATTTCTCATTTGGGTCTTATACTAATAAAGGCTTACATAAATATCTTAGTAGACCTTGGCATGAAATTAACATGTGGCTTCTTTGATAACACCTTCATTTCTTCCATTATTTCCTTAAATTTCCACATAGTTGTACATTAAACATCTCTCTTAAAGTTTTCTACAATTGAATTATATATTTTTGTAAACAATTTGCATACATATGTCTTGCATAATTTTAATGCTTGATATTAGGAAAATATTATTCAGTATACTCCTTGCGGTTAAGGTAAGGACTTCGGGCATAGCCAGTTCCCATAGTGTGACAGGCGATGCATACAAGGTCCATGAACGAATTCACCATTTTATGTCTGATTGAAAATTACTAGCGATTCTAGCTTCATGCAGATGAGTTGCAACCTGCAATCTGAATTGAGGACAGGTTGTTAGGATTAGCTCACCCCCGTGAGATCGTGACCCTTTGTCTCAGCCATTGTAGGATATGTGTTGTCCAGGGAATAAGGGGCATGATGCTACAAAATAGATTAAAAGAGTTAGCATTAATTAACATTGTATGCAAACACTTATAATAACGTATGTAAATATAGAAATGCACCATAAGCTTGAGGTCCACCGTGTACTTTGACAATAATTATAGCTGTTAACATGTTTGCAAATCGTTATAACATTGAACGCAAATATAATAATTATGAATTACAATGGTATTACGGTCCATCAAATGCTTCTTAACAATATATGCAAACAATTAATATTTAACATTAACCAACCTTCTATTGCTCAGTTATAATTATACGACCTTTTCTATTGCTCATATCAAGGTCTTTCATAGATAAATTTAAAAATCAATTCTACGAAGTATAGTTTTCTCCTTTATTACAGGTAAGTAATAAGAAACATTTGACTTTTTATGTTTTCAAGTTTTATTGATAATGCTCTATCTAAAAAGTTCGTTAAGAAACAATCATCTAACCTAATGATTCACATACAATCAGTTAAATCTCTAACTCTCGAAACTTCAAATAAATCTAACATGGAATATTTGGAAATTTGAGTTTTCTCCTTACAACTCTATCTTAATAGTGCTCTGTCCATTTAGATCACTTCTTTCTAGCTCATTTCCACAACTCAACAACTTAACATAATGATCATTTATTCAACCTCTTAATTTTATTTATACTAACCACTTTGCTATAAAAAAGTGTTAATAACACGATTAATATTGGGATAAGCACTCCAAAAAGAGGTGACATTTAGTGTTAAAAGTGAAAATTGAGATCTTTTTTTTTATAAAGCTCCTAAAGATTATAAATTAAGATTAAAAAGTATATTTATGTATTTGTGTGAGTTATTCCAAAATCATGCAAAAAATTGGGATTAGAACTAGTATGAGATAAACTTGAGCTTTAAAACAAGTACGAAACTGACGTGCCTAGAGTTGAGAGTGTACAATACACTATACAATATCAATTTATCTGATCTTTTAGTAAGTTTGCGCACTTTGAAGAAGGTTATCTGATCTTGTATAATAAGTGAATTCCATCAATTGGCACAGCCACAAGTTAGGCTGGGTGTGAACAAGCAAATGAATTCAACCCATTAAATTTGATGTTTATCCAAACTTGGGGCAGCTCAGGAAGTCTTATCATTTTTACCGGCCGGCCTCTTCCAAATCACTCTTGTGTAAAAATGTTGATTATGTAGGTTTATGCCCTACAGCCAATTGCTTTGGTTGTAGTTTAGTGACAAATTATTTAAAAGACATTCTTTATCTTGTACATGTTTAGATGTATATGATAAAG
>JANSVA010000005.1:44169681-44184182 GCA_025504915.1 Erythroxylum reticulatum
TTGCCAACATATTTGGGAACCTAATGGGTCACACATATAGAATGGGTTAGAGAGAGCAAAGTTAATTTAATCAAGTTAGACTTGATTATAAAGTTTGAGAAACTTTAAGATTAAATGTGAGATATTTAATAAATAAAGGTCAATATAAGATATTGAATCTTATTTAGGCATAATTAGTAAAATTATTTATAATTCTAATTAAAGTTTAATTGAAATTAATATTTAATTTCAATTAAATTACTAAAACGTCCTAAGCTTATTATAAATAGGCATAGGCTTCATGTAGCTAGCACTTTTAACCTTCTCTGTAAAAGTTACAGAGTTCTCTTAACCTATTCTGTAGATACCGTTAGAGGCCGGACACTTGTGTGGCTACGGTGGTTGAGACGGATCGATTTCGGTAACGGTTCAAGTGATGCATCAAAATAAAGATCAAATTTCGGAATAAGTTACGAATTAAATTTTGCTTTATTATGATTCATGTTAATCATTTTATAGAATTAAATAGATCTCGGTTTTTGAGAAATCAAAAGTTACGAAAAAATTTCGTAATTATTCTGCTGCGGTTCAGATCAGATCCCGACCAGATTTTCTAACAGATTGCGTGATCATAAATGTGGCATGGCAGGGTTCATGGAGTGGAGTTTCGTGGTTACTTTAGCACCATGACGTCACTTGCCTGGCGTTTTTCATACCTGTGCTGTCATTGGTGTAGTAACTTTGATACGTTATTTTAGGCTTCTTGGACATTACATTTTACGGTGAGTTTCACGGGGAAAGGTAAAGGAACGGTTTGTGGCGCGATAAACCTGATGTCCACGTTGGTCTACAATACTGAATACTGATGCACTCACTCGAACCATCTACCAATGCCTGGTTTCAAGCTCATCATCAATATGAAAGCAGCCGTTGAATCCTTAAAGATCCAAACCAAGAAAAATCCTGGGAACGAGGACAGAGTCTCAAAGGAACGAATGATTCGGTCCTCCGCCTTATAGGGATGGCCAGGACATATTTCGAATGTTCTCAAGGCCTGCCCAAGAATGTACTCTAGGTTTGTTCAAAGTTAAAAGGACCATTTCTTTCGTACTAAGAAAAACATCAGCATCTTCGCAAAATTATTACCGTAACGATCGACGCAACTTGGTTTTTGTTTTTTGGCACGAAAGCAAGAATGATGAAAGGAACTATAACCCTCTTAAATTCAAAAACAAATAGTTACTAGGAGGAGCCAATGTGCGCCCGCAGGTTTGCCCGAGAGGTTAAGGGGGAAGACTTAAGATCTTCTGCACATAAGTGCGCGTGGGTTCGAACCCCACAGCCTGCATGATTTGTTTTTCAGTCATTATCTGTTGTTCATATGATAGTTCATAAACTCTTTTCACATAGTTCGCAGATTTTTCAGCGTTAATCAATGGACTTTTGCCCAAAGGACTCATTTGACTGTAGATCGCATTTAGCTGGCTATGGACACTGGCATCCAATTAGCTTATGGGACATTTCATTAGGCCTCTTTTAGGAATGTCTTGCTATTCGTTTACTTGGACAGAAAATTAACTTTTCCCTTACACGATCACCCGTCAAAACTGTTTCTTACCAAGAAGGGTAGTTGAAGGGTTTGATCTACGACTTCTCGACTCAAAACAATCTTTTGATACGACCAATTCGGAAGGTCTAATTAGCTCGAAGAGGAAAATCACCAGACCACCAAACACACTCCATGCACCATGTAATTTGCGTAATCTGTACAATTGAAATTATCACAATAGTTGACAACTTACAGCTTGCAACAGTTCCCCAATATTCCACAACTTCAAATTTAAGCATTCAACCAGCGAATTGAAATCTCTTGTATAGGAATAAACGAGGTCGTGACAGCTGTCTAAAAGACCACGAGTAGCTTAAGTTTTGCTCATCTTCGTTCCATTGGCACAACTCTTTCCACAGGAGGTGTTAACTATTTCATCAATGAAACAAATAAAACCTCGTCCCAAGTCATTGAGAGCTTGAATTGCAAAGTCAATAATCTGAACGAAGTGTGAGTTCGCCAAAAAGATTAGCATATAAACAGTGTAGCGATAAGCAACACCATGTTCGGTAAAAACTATTTCAATATAAGATCACAACCCCAACTCGGAAAAGCTTCTCAAAACAGTAATGTTCCAGGCCTAAGAACAAAATTTCTGACCAGATTATTGAGAACTCTTGGGCTAAACCCCATTCTACACAAACTTATTTCATTGCACGCGTTACAACCATCCTACTTCCCAATTCTAATAGGGTTCAACAGGTTTCCTGAAGTTTGCTCCAGCATAAACTGCCTCCGATCCAAGCTCTTCCTCGATACGGAGTAGCTGAATCCGCAAAAGATGTATAAAAACATTAGTGACTACAGGACTATACCATAAATCAAATGCAGAACTAGAGTTTTAACCTGGTTGTATTTTGCAAGACGCTCTGACCTGCATGGTGCTCCTGTCTTGATTTGACCCTTGATTATTTGAAGCACAAAGGAATCAGTACAAAATCAAATCAATTCAAACAAAATTCTTTACTTGTAATTGAGTGGCAGTTTAGTCTTGATTACCGTGGCCAAACCAACAGACAAATCAGCAATAAATGTATCCTCGGTTTCACCACTGCGGTGGCTGGCCATCACACCCCACCCAGCTCGCTTGGACATTTTCACTGCTTCAATGCTCTCTGTCACCGATCCAATTTGATTAACCTGTTCCAAAAGCACATTAAATTGCACATGCATTTTCCAACCATGCAGAACAGCTAAATCACACATCTATTCGAACTGTTACCTTGAGAAGGAGAGCATTGCAAGCTTTTTCTTTGATAGCCTTCTCAACTCTCTGTCAAAAACAATACAATCAGCAAAGTTTCAGACGAAGGAAAATATAAAAGATGTGGCTTTTTGAATGAGTAGCTAATTCAGACAAGATCGATGCACTGCTTGATCTTGTAGCGACAGAATAATGGAAAGAGCTGGGAGTTACTTATAATACTGACCTTGGGATTGGTGACCAACAAGTCATCTCCTACAATTTGCACCTTTTCACCAATTTCAGCAGTTAACTTTGAGTAATGTTCCCAGTCATCCTGATCAAATGGATCCTCAATTGACACTATAGGATACTCTGACACAAATGACTTGTAGAGATCCTTGAGAGCATCACCAGAGATCTTCTGAGAACCATTGTTGTTCTGCACAGAACAGAAAATAAGCAATAAGCATGTGCAGAAATTCTCTACTGTTTGTATTTCACTTACTTATTCATCAGTACATAGATACAAGTATATATAGAAATAGAGATGGCTATTCTAGGAAACTAATATCTTTACATAATATCCTAATATATGTACATAATATCAGATCTGATTTCCGAACTATTTAGGAGTCAATGATATCAAGGAAATATCTAACTGAATATTTTCCAACACTCCCCCTCAAGCTGGCTTGCATATGTCATCCATAGCCAGCTTTGTAACTAGAACATTGAACTGCCTCTTGTGTAATCCCTTTGTAAGAATGTCAGCTACCTGCTGTGATGCTCGAATGTAGGGAACACAAATTACTCCTTCAATCTTTTCCTCGATGACGTGCTTGTCAACCTCAACATGTTTTGTTCTATCATGAAGAACACGATTGTGAGCAATTGACCTCGCAACTTTGTTGTCACAATACACTTTCGTAAGAACTAAAATAGGAATCTGTAGTTCCTCCAATACCCTTTTAATCCATAGGACTTCATAGATTCCATGTGCCACTGCACAAAACTTAGCTTCAGCTCTGCTTCTTGCAACCACACTTTGTCTCTTACTCCTCCAAGTTACCAAGTTACCACCAACAAATGTGCAATAACCTAAAATTGATCTTCTATCTGTAGCACTCCTTGCCCAATCAGCATCAGTATAGACTTCTAATTGAAGGTTGTTCTGCTTACGAAACATTAAACCTTGCCCAGGAGTTCCTTTTAGATATCTTAATATCCTGTATACAGCATCCAAATATTCTTGGCTTGGTGAGTGCATAAATTGACTCACTAAACTCACGGCAAAGGCTATATTAGGTCTAGTATGTGACATGTAGATTAATCTCCCAACTAGCTGCTAGTATCTCTCCTTATTAATAACATTTTTAGGTTGAACTGGTCTGAAATTTACACCAGTTTCAACAAGAGTATCAGTTGCCTTGCATCCTAGTAATCCGGTTTCATTCAATAGGCCCAGAATATATTTCCGTTGGTTCACAAATATCCCATCCTTGGATCTAATTATTTTAGAGGTCCAAGATCTTTGATCTCAAATTCTTTGGCTAATCTTTTCTTCAATTCTACTATTTCGGATACATCATCTCCTGTTATGATAATGTCATCTACATAAACAATAAGAATCCATTGCATACCTGCCTTGGACCGCTTATAGAACATTGTATGATCAACTTGGATTTGACAACAGCCGTAACTCTTCACAGCCCTTCCAAACCTTTCAAACCATGCCCTAGGGAATAGTTTCAGTCCATATAATAACATCCTTAGCTTGCACACCTTATTTCTCTCATAGGTATCTTCAAAACCTGGGGGTAAGCTCATAAATACTTCTTCTAGGTCTCCATTAAGAAAGGCATTTTTTACATCTAGTTGATGTATAGTCCAATCAAAATTTATAGCCAAGGATAGTAATACTCGAATTATATTTACGTTTGCAATAGGAACAAATGTCTCTTGGTAGTCAATACCATAGGTTTGAGGAAATCCCTTAGCAACTAATCTTCTCTTCAACCTTTCCACACTACCATCGGCCTTAGACTTTAACAGTGAAAAGCCATTTGCAACCTACCAACCTTTTATCTCTAGGAGAGTTCACAAGTTCCCAACTTTTATTCTTCTCAACAACATTTACTTCTTCCATAACAACTGATTTCCAATCTGAATCTTGAAGTGCTTCCTGAATGTTTCTTGGCACAAACAGATTGGTGATTTTAGAGATAAATGATTTATGTGTGTGTGATAGCTTCCCATAAGTTAGATACTTTGAAATGGGATGATTAGCGCAGGCCCGTTTCCCTTTTCTAAATGCTATGGGTAGGTAATTATTAGCAAAGAGATCAATAGGAACGTCATTTGTAATTTGTGGGTCAGTAGGCATATGTTGGTCATTACTAGACACAATAAGGGGTAAAGTAGCATAAGGGTTACCTAAATAGTTCCCAGGTTCCTTCTCCGAGGGATTTGAGAGGCTGTGCATTGTAGGTTATTCTTTACTTCTCAATTGAGTCTTCCTCTTAATATAAACACGAAGCTCAGTATTTCGTTCCTTAGTAGGAGTGGATAGTAGTATTTCTCCCCCTGTGGATGAATCAGGATTTCTTGGCATGGATAGATTTGAAGAGGTATCTTTGACTTCATTATCAGAAATTATATTGTGGTCAATAATGACCATGGGTAGGAAATTAGGAGTAACCCAAAAATTTTCTGCTTCATTAGAGTTTCCCCCTAAAGAATTTTTTTTTTAATGTTCTAGGAATGTGACATCCATGGAGACAACAATTTTTTGAGTTTAACGGATTGTAACACTTATAACCTCTTTAACTAGGAGCATAACCGATGAAGACATTTTTCAGCTCTTAGATCTAGTTTGGAGTTTCCCCTATTTGAGTTGTGAACATATGCAATACACCCAAATACCCGAAGATGAAGAGTCGAATAAAGTCTATTCTCAGGAAAGCATTGTGTAAACATATCTAAGGGTGTTGCATAGTGCAAAACATGGCTAGGTATTCGGTTAATTAAGTAAGATGCTGTCAAAACAGCCTCAACCCAAAGGTATCTTGGCACATTCATTATAGACATAATAGACCGAGCAACTTCTAGTAGATGTTTATTTTTCTTCTTGGCGATACCATTTTGTTGAGGAGTGTTAACACATGTAGATTGATGAACAATGCCTTTAGACTTAAGAAATTTCCCAAGGAGTTCATTAAAATACTTGACCCCATTATCCGAGTGAAGTATGAAAATGCATGTTTGAAATTGAGTTTCAACCATGGTATAGAAGTTTTGAAAGATTTGAGCAACTTCAGATTTTTCACGTATCAAATAGACCCAACATAACCGAGTATGATCATCAATAAAAGTTACAAACCATTTTTTCCCATTAACAATTTTAACATAGGATGGACCCCAAACATCACTATGAATTAAGTAAAAAGGTTTGGATGATTGATATGGTTTTGTAGGGTAAGTAATCTTATGAATTTTGGATAAAATGCACTACTCACAATGAAGTTTTTAACAATCCACAAACTTAAAGGCAAGAGTCTTTTTAGGTATGAGAAATTAGGTTGTCCTAATCTATTATACCAAAGTAAAATCTGTTCTTTAGCAAGGGTAGGACAAATATTACTTAAACCAAGAGCTTCTTTATTCTTCAAGTTATCAACTAAGTAGTAGAGACCATCTATCAACTTAGCACTGCCAATCATCTTCCTTGAAGTTAGTTCCTGAAAAACACAATATGAGTCAAAAAACGTAATGGAAAAATTAGAGGTATGGGTTAGTTTGATTATGAACAACAGATTACAAGCTAATTTTGGAACATGTACGACAGATTTAAGGCAGATATTTGAGGATAGATTTACTGAACCTTTACCAGCTACAGCAGAAAATGATCCATTAGCTATACGGATTTTTTCATGACCAAAACAAAGGGTATAAGTATGAAATAAATTAGAAGAACTGGTCATCTGATCAGATGCTCCTGAATCAATGATCCAAGGAGTGGAATTATATGGAAAGGAACATGATAAAGCAATAAAATCCCTATCTGTTTGTGCCACAGAGGCATTAGGAGCACTTTAGGATTCAGTGTTAGGTTTCAGAATGTAGTTAATCTGCTCTTGTGAGAACTGTCCAACATCCACCTCATGTGCTGATGGGATTTTCCGTGATTCATAGTGAGTTGAATCACTAGAGGAAGTTTTATTAAATCTCCCTTCATGCGATCCCTTCCAATTTGCTGGCTTTCCATGAAGTTTCCAGCACGTTTCACGAGTATGCCGTGATTTATTGCAATAGTACCACCAAACTCGTGACTTTTCCTCAGTCTTCCTAGCACGACTAGTAGTATTTCCAGCAACTAGTGCTGTGTTTTCAATAGTAGACGAGGATTTCGTTTACTGAGCATCACAAACCGTCTACTCTCTTCACGTCGAACTTCTGCAAAGACTTCTCCAATTGTAGAGAGCGGTTGTCTTCCAATAATCCTTCCTCTAACCTCATCAAACTCAACATTAAGTCCAATTAAGAACTTAAAAATTCGGTTATCCTCTATTGTTTTCCGAAAATAGTTACAATCATTAGCAGATTTCCATTCATAGTCATTAAACAAGTCTAATTCTTGCCACAAACGTTTCAGAATTAAAGTACTTAGTAACAATATCCTCACCTTGGTGGATCTCACCCAATTCGAGAGTTAGTTCATACACTTCGGACTAGTTTCCCAAATCAAAATACATCTGATTCACGTTGTCCCATAGCTCCTTAGTTGTGAGATAACACATATAGTTGGAGCTAATATCTTCCTCCATAGAATTTACCAGCCATGTCATCACTATAGAATATTCAACATCCCATATTTCGTGTGTAGGATCATCTACCGTCGGTTCCCTTTTGTCACCAGTCAAATATCCAATCTTTCCTCTCCTAGGGATGGACATTCTTACTGATTAGGACCAGCGAAGAAAGTTCTCTCCATTCAGTCGTATAGTAGTGATCTGAATGGAATGAGAATCTGAGGAAGTATTATGTGGGGGAGGTGTCTAAACTGGGTTAGAGGATTCACCAATTTCAGACATGGTTGACATAGATTGGCAAGATTAGAAACAATAGGTGGGGCGGCTAGGGTTTTAGGACAATGCAAGGAGAGGATTAGAGACGGTAGGTGGCAGCTAGGGTTTTTTAATGTTCAGGTATGTCTCTGATACCATGAAGAAATTCTCTACTGTTTGTATTTCACTTATTCATCAGTACATAGATACAAGTATATATAGAAATAGAGATGGCTATTCTAGGAAACTAATATCTTTACATAATATCCTCATATATGTACATAATATCATATCTAATTTCCTAACTATTTAGGAGCCAATGATATCAAGGAAATATCTAACTGAATATTTCCCAATAGCATGCCTAGAATATAAGCCAGAACCAACTGCACAAATTTATGGACTTCGAAAAGGCAATGCTTTCTGCATGGTTAAGAATCAAACTATGATGCAACCTACAGAGTTGGAGTAAAACAACATTTTAAACACAAGGAAGAAAAGTTGCAATAAATTAATGAAGTGAGAAGACTAAGAAAATAAAACCACAAAATTCGAATAATGATTTACACTCCCAACTTTTGGAAGTTTTGAATGAATAGGTTCTAATCTCCCTTTGTCCAAATCTGAAATACTGCAGCTGATTATGGAAGGAATCTCATGCAAAACTTACCTCTTCTTTGAAGTTTAGATCATATGTTTTATCAGAACCATAGAATTCAGAAGCAGCAACATCCATTCCAATGACCACCTAAGAAAAAGAGGAGAATTTCAATCACTTAGGTTTCCTATTAAACATCATCAAAGGAACAACTGAATAAACTTGTCAGATTCTACAAGAGACTAACTTTCTCAGTATAACCAGCCTTCCCAATAGCAGTCTTCAGCAATTCAAGGCCTTCCTTGTTCTCCTGAGCTTGACAAATATGAAAATGTAAATAAAATAGTTGTGACCAGAAACAGAATTGCAGTGCAACTTAGCAAAATCTCATAACATTTCATCAGCAAGGATTGACCTGAATATTAGGTGCAAAACCACCCTCATCACCAACATTTGTTGCATCCTGACCATACTTCTTCTTAATGACAGACTGGATAAAAGACAAGTTAATAGTCAGTGATTGTTTATATGAAAGATAAAGTGTCATTCATTATCATATTAGCGGAAAACCTTTCCCATGGTGCAAAGCCATTAGGAACATTTAAAAAATAAAGTTATGGAAAATTTCTTTAGGCATCTTTACTGCGGATATTAAAAACCAATACAAACTTTTCCTGTAATGGTTTAAACTAATGTTTTGGTCCCTACATTTTAAAATATACCGTCAAGAGCAAAATTATGAACAGAAAAGGAAAATATGTTAATCTTACACAAATGTGAATCCATGTAAAAAGTAAGTGAAACTCAAGGGATAGGTGGGGACTACCTTCAAATGGTGGTAAACTTCAGAACCCATCTTCATGGCCTCTTTGAAAGAGGAAGCTCCGACAGGAAGAATCATGAACTCCTGTACAAATAGAATAATTAGAAACTAAATAAAACAAGAAATATTGTATATAAGTCAAACAAAGTATTGTCAAGCGTGCCTGCATAGCAAGCTTGTTTCCTGCATGTGATCCACCATTAATGACGTTAAATGCTGGAACTGGAAGCACCAAATTCTTGTTTCCAGCAAGGTTGGCAATGTGCTGCCTCCAAATGACATGTCAATAGATTCAACTCCAAGGAACATTAATAAAAAAGGAAAAAGATTTTGTCACAATGAAGTCCTTAAAAAACACTCATTTATTATTTCATTTTGGAAAACTTATGGCAGATGAAGAAATAAATCCCATGACAAAACGCCTTTTGGGAGTAAATATTGCAGTATACTTCATAAGCAGACTTGGAGATATATATGTAATTCTACCCTACTAATAGAAAGCAAATAGTCAGAAGACTGGCATTAGTACCTTATATAGAGGAATGCCCTTGATATGAGCCCCAGCTTTGCAAACAGCTAGAGAAACTGCTAGAATGGCATTTGCACCAAGCTGCAAAAAAAAAAGAAAAAAGGAAAGGATCAGAAACATCATAAAGATTTAAAAAAATCTTTGGGGAAGAAAACATGAGAAATTTCTTGAATTACCTTTTGCTTGCACCAACCCCACTCATTTACAGTTCCATCAAGTTGTTGAACCATGAGGTTGTCAATAGCAACTTGATCAGTGGGATCCTGTGAAAAGGACGTATTTTAATACAATGAACATTACACCACAGATGCAATGGAACATAATATTAATTACTGATTTTTACGAGTCATTTCACCATTAAGGCACCTTTTCATTTCAATTCTATTGGACCGGGACACTGGGAGTAATCAAGAACCTAGCATTATCTTAAAAGTATTTCCCAAATTAATAGAAGTCCTCAATTGTCAGCAATGAACATAAACAAATACTTGCGATTGGACGCTAAATAACGACACATTGTTTGCAACTAACCTTGCCAATTAATGCAGGTCCAATAATTGTGTTGACATTGTTAACAGCCTGCACATTTACAAGAACAATAATAAGTAAAACCAACATCAGCACAACACAATAAACAGCAATGACTTCTATTAACTACAAAAATGAAACATAACGTTAAGAATTCACCTTGGAAACACCCTTTCCAAGGTAGTCTGAGCCTCCATCCCTAAGTTCAAGGGCCTCATAAACTCCTACAATCATAAACACATATTAGGTAAGATATGTTATCAACGAATAGAAAACTCGGAAGTGTTTTGAGTTACCAAAGTTAGTCAAAATAAAAACAACAATAATAATTTCAACTTCTAATATGGTAACTTCGAACGCAACGGTCCGGAAACCAAGTAAAAAGACGAACCGGTTGATGCACCACTTGGAACAGCGGCTCTTGCCAGATGATTATCAGACAGAAGAACTTCAGCCTGCATCAAACCCATATGTATTCAATCAATCAACGGTCTTTTTTTTAACTATTCGGAAAAATCAAAACGCTCGTTACGTAAAACCTCAAAACAATAGATACAACTAATCTCAAACCAAAAAAAAAAAACAGAAAACAAGAGCAAAAAATCGACAAATGAACAACCAGTATTCCATATAAACCGTAAAGATCCGTAGCCTCGAAAGCATCGAAAGTTGAAAACAGTGAGCATGAACAGATCTGTGACAAACCTCGACCGTAGGATTACCACGGCTGTCGAAGATTTGCCTAGCTTTGACGGAGACGATCGTGATCGACATGGCTACAGTGGAGATCTGGACAAATGGAGAAAGCTAGCGGTTTTTGCGAGAACTCAGAGATACAAGTGTTTCGAGTTCTGTGACTAGTTGCAGGGTTTATAGCAGAGGGCAACACTAACTTGGTGCGTGCTATTTGTTGGAGCTTCGCTTAATAATAGCCGTAGGATTAACTCTGTTATTGGGATGCACTAAGGAGTGAAGGACAGTTGTTTTTGAAGCTTTTTGGCGATTTGGTGAGGGCATTTTCGGCAATTGAAAAGTACGAGCTTTGAGTCCGTGAGTGACTTTAGTGTCTGTCACCAACACAGCCTTTGTGCATGCATAAGTAAATTATATGACGAGATTAATATATATTTGTTATATAATTACATTAATTTATTTGGGTTAATTGTGGAATCATCGTTGTTAAACATTTAAGAATGACGACAACTAGACGTGATGAAAATTTTCAAGTATTATAATTATTTATTTATTTGTAAATAGAGTTGGTATTATCGCCATCGTCCCATGCGCGATATCTTTCTTATTGTTGGACTCTACTGGCCCTTTGTTTTAATCTTCTTATTTCTGGAAGGCAATAAAAAGTGTGAACTAGGTTCGAGTGATAACTAATGCCTTACTCCCCTTTTTTAAGAAAACAAAATACAATAAAGCGCTCACAGGTACACACACACGCACGAGTTGTGTGATACCATTCATTTGTATGTGGTGAAGATGACAAACTCCTTCTAGTCACATTTAACAAAGATCTGTTTGGTCAAAGTTTATGGCCCTGTTTAGTGAAGAACTAATTAACTCTTTTTTAAATGGTCAACTTTTCATAGCTTGTTGACTTTGAAAAAAGCTAAAAAATTTGTTTGGTACGCTAATATTCAATCAGCTCCTCTATAGGAGCGTTTTACCCCATCAGTTATTATTTTTTGACTTTTCCTCTATTTTGCCCTTGCTACTCTTAAGTCTATTCGTCTCGTTTTTTCCAGATTATTCTTCCCCCGTCTGTTGCGTTACACTCGTTTTCTCTCACCAGCTCACCCTCATGCGATCTCGTTTCCTTGCTTCATTCGTTCACTCTCACACATCAACGAAGGAGAGTAGACCAAATGGAGAGAATGTTTGAAGTTGATTTCGGTGCTATGGAGGAGTTTAACCCCGACGTAGAAAAGGAAGAAAGTGGCACTGTCAATGAAAGATCGTCTGGTAAGAGGTGCTTCTTCTTGATTTCCAGTTGGCTTTCTTGTTTTTAGGATAAAGTTTTTTTTTTTTGCTACTAGTGGTCATTTCCTTGGCCTTTCAAAACCGGCAATTTTCGGTCTTTTTTTAGTGTTCATATAGATCGATTAAGGTAAAGCGTTTGTGGGTCATTCGGATTTTAGATCTGCCTGAACTAGGAATCTCTTGTTTTTTTGTTGGATTTTACTCTGTTATTGTGGTTTTTATGTCTGCTTGAATTCAACATTGGCTAGTAATTATCTATAAAGTAGAGCTTGTTAACTAATTTGGTTTATGTTTTTTCTTCGATTTGCAGCTCAAAGGAGAGACCCACTCTTGAGTAAGTCTTTTTCTAGGTTAACTTTGTGCTTTCTTCCTCATTCCTTCGAATACGGTCGCAAGAAGCATGCTTTGCATTTTTAAGCTTCATCGTTTAACTTTTGTAAATTGATCTTGCTCTTTATCTCGAAGAATAAGATTAATCAATGAACTTTTGTACCATATACTCATCTAAAGTTTCTAATTCCAACTTATATTGCGTGCTTTATTTTGTGAGGAGTATAACCTACTTCTTCATGTAATTGATTACAAGAGGGCATGCATGTTAACTACTTGTTTCATTTGTTCGTTTGATCATTTTTTAGTTGAATTAGAGACACTAAATGTTGTTGAAAGTTTTGGTTTTGCTTGCTATCAAATGTATCATTGAAAGGGTAAGAGTATGTATTATAACATCTTTCTGATGGGTTGAGACTTAAGGCTCAAACTTTTTGCTTGATGGCGCTATTTGTTTTAAGTAAAGATTCTTACTTTCTAGCTAATAGGATTTGCATGGAATGGAAAGTTAGAAGTCAATAGTTTAATTATTAATCTATCGACTTTATACCTCTACCTTGATTATATTTGGAATCTTAATCCATTTCTTTGTCTAGTTAAATTGATACCTAAAATATTGTTTCCTAACTAAATACAATTATTGTAGGTGGCAAAAGGAGCTGAATGACAGTAAGCTTCATCTTTAACTTGATTGCCATTTAAATAACTGGATTTGAATTTAGGTAACATGTATGTCCTGGGAGTGGTAATTATGTTGTATCTATCATCTTATTTATATTTTCAATTCTATTTGAGTGCCTTAGATGTTCCAATAGTATAATCCTTACTGCTAAGTTGAACATTGCATATTTTGTAACTTTGAGATGATACACTAAGCGCCATATGAGTGCAGCAGATATATAGAAAATTCTGTGGTCTTTAGGTCATGTGGACTGATGTGATGTGATGATGGGTTCCTTTGTCTGTTTTTTGAAATATTAGTAGTTGATAATTCTAGCCAGTGGGGGTATAGGAGACAACATGTTCAGGATTCACTTCTTATTATTGCATAACGTTGCCAAATTATTAATGTTGAACGTTGTTTTGTCCTCCGGGTGTATTATTTATCTGTTCCCTTAACTTTTGTTTGGTTTTGATCATCGATCTTTCATTGTAACTGCTGCAAAAACCATCATTTGAGCTATCGGGAAAACTTGCAGCAAAGACCAATAGGGTCTGAGGTTAGTGATTTGCAGCATTGCCTTTTAGTAGAGTTAGAGCATTTCGATGCCTTTGATTGCTTCATTGGCTTCTTGAATCCCTCTCTCCCTCTCTCCCTCTCCATCTCTCTTAGTCAGAAGTGGTACGATTGATAAATTATCTCACTGCAATTAAATTCCGGTTCAAATTTCTTTATCATATCCAGATTTTATCATTTATTGTTTGTTATCCACTGCATACTCTGCTAACCAAGTTTCTGTTCTAGGTGTAACATTGTTGTTCATTGAGCCTCTAGATGGTCGAAAACCTGATGTAAGATGGAGACTGTATGTTTTTAAAGGTGGTGATGTGCTGAATGGTAAGATTTGGGTCATCTTTAAGTATTGTGATGTGATGGAAATTATAAGAAACAAAACGTAATTGCTTCTTGAGAACTTTTTTTGACTTTTTTCCTAAATGATAAATCATCATTCGATGTATGGCTACCTTTCGTCAACCTTTTTGTCTTTCCTTTGATTGTTATCACAGTAATATCTAAATTTTTCTTCTGCATTTGCAGGATAATTCCATTGAACCTCAACGTTATTATTAACTTTTTGAAAAAGACACGATTAAATTTGGTAATAGTAGGTAGGTCACTAGCAAAGATTCAACATCTTCTATGATT
>JANSVA010000005.1:44190202-44207290 GCA_025504915.1 Erythroxylum reticulatum
TTGGTCAATTGCAAGTCATTTAAAATTTATTAATTAACTCCATTAATGTAAAAATACCAATTCTCCCTTTCATGAATTACTACATGATAAGTTGTTATTATTGATATATTTTAGCTCTATTTTGTGATGTTTTTTGTATCAAATGATGTTAAGTTATCTTTAGTTTTTGTGAATCCGATACTGCTCCTTTGATTTTGGTATTTGTAGGGGTTTTGGGGAGATAATGAAGCAAATCTAAGGAATACACAGTCTACTCGTGTGAAAACACACAGTCTGCGTAAAGTTGAAGCTCAAAGTTGAAGACCCGAAAGTTACACGGTCTGACCGTATAAATTCACATGGATCGTGTATAACAGTTTTCTTTGACAGTTTTCTAGTGATAAAAGGCAGTTTTTGGGGGATGAAAAGAGAGGAGGGCTGAAGGGAGTCAAAGCTGCAGAATCCAAAAGGAGGAGAAAGTCAAGAATTAATCAAAGAAAAAAAGAAAAGTTTGAGGATTGAGAAATCAATATTCAAGAAGCAATTGGAGTTCCTTCTCCTCCTCCTTCCACTCAGTATTTATTTTTAATGTTTATGCTTACAGTTTTACATTTTAGTTGAATTTAGTCATGAATTTGTAAATTCATCTATTCTAGGATGCTTGCTTCAACTTAGAATTTATGTTTTAAACCTTATGACTTTACTTCTTAATTTGATGTTATTTTGATCTGTCTAATCTAGGGTTTCTAATTAATTAATGATGGATGTTAAACTAGGAATTGAAAAGTGATGTTTATTATTTGAACTACTAGATTAGATTTTATTGAAAGAATATCTAGAAATAGAATTCTTCATTAAGAGTACTTGAGATTAGCCATTGAGTTCATTGGGTTGGGTTCGATTTTTAGTCTAGGAAACTAGCTTAAAAAAATTGGAATCAACACGTCAATTGCTTCGAAAGAATTAATTGATAGAAATGGGTTAATGTGCTTAGATCAATAATTAATTTCATAAGGATGACATGATTTCTTTGTTGGGATGAACTCTTAGAATATTGGTTCAAAATCTGTTAATTGTATATCGATATTTCCTTAGCAAAACAACTTTCATATTCAATTGCTTAGCAAATTTAGAAAGTATAAATTCGGTGTTTTGACTTAGTCTTAGTAGATCGACACTTGATTGCTGCAATTAAACCTGTATACTTGTAGAATACCTATCAAGTTTTTCGCACCGATGTCGGGGACTTATGCATCAAATATTGAATTTTTCTTAATAAAGTTGACTAAGCTTTTCTTAATTTAGTTTTATTTGTCTATTCTTTATACATAAACTTGTTTACTCTTAATTGTGTTTCTTATGTAGCCGAGAATTGAGACTTATATGTAATATACATTCACAGTCACATTTGATCCTGAGATCAACAGAACGTACCACAAGAGAAAGAGACAAAAGTTTGCAGAAAAGAAAAAGGTGACAACTCCTAGTAGTAGCAATATGATGGCAGAAGGAGTGGGACAGTGACTCCATGACTATGCAAAGCCAGGGGTTCAAGAAAATACTTCAAGGATTCGGAATCCAAGTGTGGAAGTAAATAATTTCAAGTTAAAACCAGCCCTTATCTCTATGGTATAACAATCACAATTTGGAGGGTCATGTATTGAGGATTCAAATATGCACTTAACGATTTTATTAGAAGTTTGTGACACTTTAAAGATGAATGGAATCACTCCAGATGGGATTCGTCTCTGCCTTTTTCCATTCTCTCTAAGAGATAAGGCACGGGCATGGCTTCATTCGCTTCCAGCTGGATCTATTACTATGTGGGATCAACTCTCCAGGACATTCTTAGCCAAGCATTTTCCTCCAAGCAAAACAACTAATCTCTGAAATCAAATCTTGACATTCACGTAAAAAGATGATGAGACATTGTATGAAGCATAGGAGCGCTATAAAGATTTACTTCATTTGTGTCCACACCATGGCTTACGAAATTGGATGGTCCTTCATAACTTCTACAATGGATTACTCCAATCGATGAGGACATGAATCGATGCTGCAGTTGGAGGAGCTATTTTGAACGAGACTTACACTGATGCATACAATCTAATTGAAGATATGGCTCTCAACAATTACCAATGGTCTAACAAACGAGGAGTAGCAAAACGTACTCTAGGTAAGTATCAAGTGGATGCACTTATTGTACTTTTTGCCAAAGTTGATGCCATGACCCATAGGTTAGACCGTTTGAAGGTTAGTTCTGTGAGTTCTACTTTTTCTTATGAAATTTGTGGTTCTGTTGATCATTTATCTGTTAATTGTCAAGTTGGTAGTCCTTTTGCCCAAGATCAGGGTAGCAACCAAGTTCATGCCATTAACAATCTTAACCAAAGACCCCAATTTGACCTACATTCTAACACTTATAACCCAGGTTGGAGGAATAATCCCAATTTCTCTTAGGGGAATAACCTAAACCCCCTATTTCAATCAAATGTTAAACCACCTCCTAGATTTCAAAGGTCTTCCAATCCACTAGGACCTCCAAAATCAAACCTGGAGAGTATGATGGAATCTATGTTACTAGCCTAAAGACAACAAGAAGAAACAATCAGGCAATTAACCTCTAAGGTAGACCAGTTAGCTACCTATAATAAGTTACTTGAGAACCAAATTGCAAATCAGGCTGGTTCATCAATCACACCATCAGGAAAATTACCTAGTCAACCTGAAACCAATCCTAGGGAGCATTGTAAAGTCGTCATATTGAGAAGTGGAAAACATTTAGTGGGACCCCGTGATCCTAGGAATGAAGTGGTAGAAGAAGGCGTTGATGAAACTCTAGAAGGAGTTAGTAGTGAGACATAGGTAGAGAAGGAAAAGAAGAGTGATGATGATTATCCTTCTAAGGAACTACAAAAGCCGTGCCAAAAACCTTACACTCCACCAATACCCTTTCCTTATAGAATGGCTAAAGCCAAATTGGATGTTAGTTTGGGAAATTCTTGGAAGTTCTCAAAATGCTTTACATCAACATTCCTTTCACAGATGCGTTGTCTCAAATGCCTTCTTATGCTAAATTTTTAAAAGAAATTTTGTCAAATAAAAGAAAGTTAGAAGAGCATGTAGTGCATCCATTCAAAATAAACTTCCTCTGAAACTCAAAGATCCTGGGAGTTTTTCAATCCCTTACCAAATTGGTAAAGTTACAATTGAATGTGCTTTATATGATTTAGGATCAAGTGTGAGTCTCATGCCACTTTTTTCGTGTAAGAAGCTTAATCTAGGAGATTTGATACCTACTACTGTTGCTTTGCAAATAGCAGATTGATCTGCTAAATATTGTGTTAGTGTGTTAGAAGATGTGTCAATTAAAGTAGGTGATTTGTATGTGCCTGTTGATTTTGTTATTTTGGAACTAGAGGAAGACACCCGTACCCCTATCATCCTGGGGAAGCCATTTTTGGCTATAGCGGGATGTTAGATAGATGTGAAAAATGGCAAATTATCTTTTGAGATTGGTGAGGATTATGTTCAATTTGATTTGTCAAAGGCTACTAAATTTTCGAGCTTGTCTGATGATTGCTTTAGAATTGACGTATTTGATTCTATTATAAATATCCATTTGTCTAAACAATATTCGGACGATTTTCTTAAGCATTGTTTGATTACTAATGGAACATCGAGTGATGAGATTCCAGAAGTGGCTATGATTGCTAAAGCTTTAGCAAATCTTCCTAAGAATTACAAGGTCAAAGACGAGCAGTTTGAAGTTTTGGAAGTGGATCAATCAATTGAAGTAAAATCCCTCGAGGTAGAACTCAATCCTGCTTCTTCCCATTTTGATCTTAGCGCTCTCCACTCCATGCTCAGTTCTATCTAAACTGACCAAGATGCTCTTCGTGCCTTGGTCACGGATCAAGGTCACTATCTCCATCATCTAGGAGATACTCTTTCCACTGTTAGTGCTAATCAGACCACTCTGCACTAACTGGTTGAAGACATTTGTTTGGTTGTTTACACGTTTTTCTTTTGTGTTTTTAGTTTGTCTGTTTATTCCTTTTTATGTTTCTTTGCAAATATTTATCTTTGTTCTCTTTTACATTGTTTAGTTGTTGCTTTATTTAGTTCTTTTAGAACATTAGGGTGGCTTGTTGTTGAGTTTCCTTAATGCACTCATCTTTTTCAATTACAAACCCCATAGTAATAGTGGAAGCCCATTCATAACTAGGCTTAGCTCCTGGATAAATCGACCTACCCAAATTTCTTTAGTTAGCTCTTCGAGTCGAAAGGGACTAATTATCTTTCTTTGGGACCTCGTTGTCTTTTTATTCTATTACTGGAGAATTGCTTGAGTGGCTTAGTTCTTTCTAAATACTTTTTTTTGTTAAAATTTACAATAATAAATGTGTGACTTGTGTGAATATCAATACTAGCTAAAGTTGGTGAAAACAACACCATCTTCCCTTAAGTTCTTAAATGGATGGAGCCGCTAGTATTAGGAGGAATTTTCCCTTTTGAGGTGTTAGAATTTCTGCAAAATCACACACCTTCGATATACCAATTCTAACCGGCATGAATGACATGGCATTTGTGCTCCTTAAGTGGCTTATGTATGGAGTAACTAGCAAATGGAAGAGTTAGCTCCCTTTTGGGCTGTTAAATGACTCGAAAAAATTGAAGGTGCTAATCGATCTTTTGTTACCCCTTTGAGATGCAAGCTACTAGGGAAATATCCAATGTGGTACCCCTTTGAGGCGTGTATTATTGTGGAATAATAATAATTTCAATTTATAGTTTTATCACTGAGCACTCCTTTGAGACAGAGAGGATGATGAGGAATGATCCTCAATTGTTTTGAAATGGTTATTTACACCACTTTGAGTCCCAATTGATTTCAAGAAGTTAATTAATATCTATTGTGATTCAGGGTTTATTGAATCTTTGAGCTAAGCTTGGTAGAGATAGTGAGTGATGAACTATTACTTGGAGTGAGTATTTGATTCAATGAGATGCAACAAATTTGTTTTGTTTCAACTTATGATCTTGCCTTGATGACATTTGAGCTAAATTTGTTCCCTTGAATTGCATTTAAGTTTGAATTGCTTGAGGACAAGCAAGAGTTTAGCATAGGGGAGTTTGATAAGTTGTTATTCTTAATATATTTTAGCTCTAGTTTGTCATCGGTTTTGTATCAAATAATGTTAAATTACCTTTAGTTTTTATGAATCTGGTACTACTCCTTTGATTTTGGTATTTGTAGGGGTTTTGGGGAGATAATGAATCAAATCCGGGGAATACACGATCTGCCCATGTAAAAGCACACAGCCCGTATAAAGTTGAAGCTCAAAGTTAAAGACCCAAAAGTTATACGGTTTGACCGTGTAGATTCACACGGACCATGTATGATGGTTTTCCCTGATGATTTTCTAGTGATAAAAGGCAATTTTTGGGGGATGAAAAGGGGATCTTTTTGGCCAAGATAAAGGAGGGCTGAAGGTAGTCGAAGCTACAGAATCCAAAAGGAGGAGAAAGACAAGAATTAATCAAAGAAAAAAAGGAAGTTTGAGGATTGAGAAATCAAGATTCAAGAAGCAATTGGAGTTCCTTCTCCTCCTCCTTCCACTCATTATTTATTTTTAATGTCCATGCTTACAGTTTTACATTTTAGTTGAATTTAGTCACGAATTTGTAAATTCATTTATTCTAGGATGTTTGCTTCAACATGGAATTTGTATGTTAAAACTTATGACTTTACTTCTTAATTTGATGTTGATTTGATCTATCTAATCTAGGGGTTTCTAATTAATTAATGATGGATGTTAAACTAGGAACTGAAAAGTGATGTTTAATATTTGAACTATACTAGATTAGAATTTATTGAAAGAATATCTATAAACAGAATTCTTCATTAAGAGTACTTGAGATTAACTATTGAGTTAATTGGGTTGGGTTCGATTTTTAGTCTAGGAAAGTAGCTTACAAAAATTGGAATCAACACATAAATTGCTTTGAAAGAATTAATTGATAGAAATGGGTTAATGTGCTTGGATCAGTATTTCATTTCATAAGGATGACATGATTTCTTTGTTGGGATGAACTCCTAGAATATTGGTTCAAATTTTGTTAATTGTATATCGATATTTCCTTATAAAATCAACTTTCATATTCAATTGCTTAGCAATTTAGAAAGTATAAATTCGGTATTTTGACTTAGTCCTAGTGGATCGACACTTGATTGCTGCAACTAAACCTATATACTTGTGGAATACCTATCAGTACACCTATAAATTAGACTAAATCCTGAAAATATTCTACAGCTGTCTTAATGTCAAATTAACCATGGGATACTTTAATTATGATTAATACTTAGTAATTAGATACCTCAAAACGGGTTTTAAATCATTAATACCCATTATTTTCCAAAAAGGGCATTTTTGTCTTAAACTTATGAAATTCCCAAAATTCATCCTATTGGGCTTGTTTTCGATCCCTTTTAATGTCATTTGGATCTAATACCTATTCTGGGTATTTTCACATTTTCTTTCGGGGTTGGGTCCTTAAAATCCCTATTCATGTGGAAATACTGTTTACCCAAGTTCACTATTCATCTAGAGATACTATTCACCCATAATAAAATATATAAACTGATAGAAGGGAAAGTTCGAGATTTTACATATAGTATCAAAGTTATTTCTTTTTTCCATATTTTCAAGGTCTTCTACTTATAGTGTCTTATGACATAATTTCTTAAAAAACTTACCTAATTGTCCCAAAGTTATGGACACATACATTGATAAACAACCACGTATTCCATCAACAAGTAATCGTTGTAGAAGTACATGAAAATCATGACTTTTCAACTACTAAACTTTTCCCTCATTCATATTGACACAATAGGCTATATTAGATACATACCCACCAGGAAACTTGACTAATTTAAGAAATTGACAAAAAGTTTGCTTCTCCTTTTTTGACATGTATCATGCAAATGGAATGATAAATAAGCCACCGTATCTTCTTTTCAATGCAAATCTTTTCTTATATTCTTATCTTCCAAGATAATCTAGCCTTAATTGTGTCTTTCGATTTGCCATCAATTCCTATCAAAGTACCTAAAATATTCTCATAAACATTTTTTTCAATATGTATCACATCAAGATTGTGTGTCAATAGCAATCCCTTCTAATATGGCAAATTGAAAATTGTGTTTTTTTATTCCAATTAAGATCAACAACACTTTGCTTTCTCATTCTATTAGTTGGGTGTTTGCTAGGTGTAAAGTCACCCAAATGTGATAGTTGGTCAACCACATCATCACCAGATAAGTGCAAAGGAGCTTCACTATGTTCCTATTTGCCATTAAATAATTTGCTTCTTCACCATCTAAGCCCATGTTCCAAATAACGACAATGTCCCAGATAGTATATTTTACTTCATCACCTTATTGAATGAGTTTGATAGTTACACACAGAACATGTCATATACCCTTTAGTACTCTATCTAGACAAATTGCCATAAATTGGAAAATTTTATATTCCACAAAATAACCGCATTCATTGTAAATTTTTCACCTTCAACAACATCATAAGTTTCTAATCCAACCTCCTAGAGATGGTTTAAGTCATCAATTAGTGATTTCATGTATACATCGATATCCTTACTAGGAGCAGTAAGTCTTGGAATAATTAAAAACAATAAAAAATGACTCCTTTATACATTTCTATAGAGGTAAACTGTATGGCTCAAGAATTACCAGCCATATGATGTAATAAATACTTATATTAGCAAATGGATTAAATCCATTAAAGGCTAAACCAAGTCAAACATTATGACAATCCTCTGTAAACCATGGAAACTTTCCATAAGACTCTGTCCATTCCTTTCAAGTCAACTGGATGATGAATAATGTTATGATCATGAATTTCTCTTTACGCCACCTTATATCTATAACTATTTTGTTGACATACAGAGCCTTCGTGGTTGTGGTTTAATAAGGAAGCATCTCAAGACTTTATGCGGTATCTTTTTCTCTTTCCCATCATCCACTTTGCACCTTTAAGTACCACAAATGTGTATTCTTCAAGATCTTTATTATCCTTTAAAAATATAACACAATTATACTTACAAGCATGTATTGATATGTATCCTAATCCAAATACCCTTAACAATTTCTTTACTTTATAGTAAGATTTAGACAATTTATGTCTAATAGGTAATGCATCATTGAGAAAGTCAATTAATATGTCAAAGGAATTGTTACTCCATTTATTATAGATCTTCAAATACAATAACTTGACAACAAAAGATAACTATGAGAATTTTGAAAACCTTGGATATAATTCTTCTATATTGATTATATCTATGACTTGTTTTTTATTCTATTGACCTTTTAGAATAAACTCTTAACATAAATTCATCATGGAATGTCAACATAGCAGATAGTTTCTGATGGAAAAAATGAGCTCTGATAGGACGAATGTGGCAAAATTCTCTTTCATGAAGAACAAATCGATGCACAATAAATCTCCTCATCAATATCTAATCATCGCTTGCCTTCAATGATTGATATTCTTCTTTAATGTTTTTAGTATCATCTGAATTAGCTCTCTTTCTTTATTATTTATATCTATTTTTTAAGGAAGTTATTAGATGACGAGTGATTGTATATACTATGTGTTTTGTAAAGTTTCCTCGAATCTTCAAGAGAAAATAGATGAAAACAGAGGTTGTGACGATGTTCCGATGGCCTTTATAGGATTAGGAAATTAATTGCTTTAGAACAATCATCTATTGTAAATACTATGTCAGTTTATTGTGACAATGATCGACTCATTCAATCTAGTATGTATATGTTTGAATTTAGGTTCCTTATACTGTTTGATTTAGCTTTTTAAGTTCTATACCTTTTTTTCCTGTAGGTGAAATACATGGTATGTATGGTTCATATAATTCAGTGATCCATACTACATCTAGTTGCTAGTTTGGTTAAAGCCAAGAATTTGTTGGAAGGGGTGTCAATAAACCAGCTCTTGGGGGAAGATCTTTGATTTCTTCAATTGATGCCTTCAAATGTGCAAGAAGCCTTTTTGAGAATCTAGACATAGAGAACTTTACCTTATCTAATGAGTTTCATGTCACTTGGAATTCAGAAAAATTATTTCCTTTTCTTTTCTATAGAATAGGTGTGAAACTTTATTTATTGTCTTATCTACAAGAATAGTTAAAATTCTAATTAAAATCTTGTATTACTTATCATATATCATTATACTATATTACTTACCATATATCATTATTTAGTATTTTTTGTAAGAATCATATATCATTATATTACAAACTTCATTTTAAAACTATTTGAAAATTTTGTGACAACATATAAAATTGTCAAATCATATAATTTATAAGAGAAAAATAAAAAGTATAAATCTATGTAATTTTGAGTTTATAGTTTCATAAATTATTGAAATGATTTGATATTTTTTACAGCTAAATTTATTTTTACACTTAGAATCATTATCAATAGTATTAAATTTGAATTTTCTCACTATGATGTTCAGTTAAAAAATGAGCAACTCAAAGTTAATGAATTCATAATTATTAATAAGAGGTGGTTTTGTTATTTAATCGTTTGAGAGAGTGGTATTGTTATTTAACCGTTTAGTGACAATTAAAAAATCATTACCAAAAGTCTTGCTTTTTGTGATGATTTCACTAAACCGTCAACAAAGGGCTAACCTTTGGCGACTACTCCTAAAGAGTGTCACTAAAGGCTTGGATTTAGCAACAAATTTGCAAAAAGCCATGAAATGTTAACCCTTTGGTGACGTTTCCCAAAAATCATCACTAAAAACTAACTTTTAGTTACAATTTTGAAATCGTCACCAAAAAACCAAAGGTCAACTTTGTTATATTATTAATCTCCTGCTTTTAACCCAATAATTGTGGGCTTTATCTCTCCTTACTTTATTGTTGTTGTAAAATCCTCTCTATCCTTCTTAGCTATTAGCTTCACTAGTGCTAGCTCTCTTTGAGGCTCTAGTTCTTGGTCAGGCACCACAGGTGCATGCTCTCTTTGTATAGACTCAAATGGTTATAATAGTGTTAAGTGAGTCTTAAAGCCTAAATGTTACACTAACTTGACTAATGTTATCTCCTATCCAGAGCATATAACACTCCATATTTGCTAAAGTGGGTGGCGGAGGTACTGATGTGTGATTTAGGTCTTGATGTGGTGTTAGTTTTATCATATGCTCCTCACATCTAGTTTGGTCTCTCTATACCTAAGCCTTATCCACTACTCGCAATAGGGTGTCGACAACTGTAAAGTGTTGGCCCTAGATGTTAACCCATAGTTTCACCATCCTCTTCTCCTGTAGGATATCTATATTAACCCACAGTTTCACCATCCTCTTCTCCTATAGGATATCTATAGAAAACGGGATGGGAGTACCAACCATTATCAAGTTATGCTCATCATTTAGCACTCCCAATCTTATTGCCTGATGTGTGATGATTAACCTACTGATAATTACACCGAAATTTGATTGACGTAATTAACCTTGTATAAGCTGAATGAATGCATATCCTAAATGTTATGAATCCAATGATGCATACAATAGAGGAAGAATAAATCTTAGTTATCGATGATAACTGTGTTCTAATATTAAGGAAGTAGAGAGTAGATAAGTAACTTATAGACATAACCATAGATTAAAAACATAAGCTTGATGTCACCTTATTAAAGAGTAAGGTCACCCTGAGGCTACCTCATTCTATTGGGTTCTAGAATTGACCTTGAGGTAGTCCTAGTTAAGTTACATCATACTAAGTTACAAACTTTTTGCATGCTCTTTGGAATATAGCGCTCCTAATCTCCAAATTGATGGTGTTGGTGAGTGAAATTATAAAGAAGATGGCTTAGGGAAGGTAAAAATCACTAGAAATCTTAGTGGAAGGACTGATTTAAGAGAGAACTTAGAGACAATATGAAAGAAAATGAAGTAGACATAGGTTTTCTTTTTAGACATTTATATCGCAGATAAACACGAGCCTTATACAGTATTATGTTAGGAAGTCTTCATGATATGGAGAATATTGGGTTTATGTTAGATGGAGCACAAGGTCCACATGAGTATGACATCAGAATGTGTTTGATGAATAGGGGTAACATTAATAAATACATGATTTAGTGTTTTTGGAATATGGGGTAGACATAGATGGGACATAATGCCATATTTGTTCCATAAATCATAATTAAAGTTGAAAAACCGATATGAAATAAATATGGTGAGGACATATTACTATTTAGTAGAGTGTTATAAAATTCTGAAAATTCAATTTTGCACTTAGAAGAATATTGATCGTGATTGATATTTTCCATTATATCAATAATTAAATTAACCACAAGTACACAAAATAACCATGGTTAGCACTACAAGTCGATCTCATGAAGACAGTAAGTATTAATGATTACCTTTCTCTCATTATCTAAACTACAAATTAGATATTTAGTTTGTGATTAAAAATAATAATTAAACAAATAAACTAAAATTGAAAACAATAATGAACGTAGAAGAACAAGAAAAATACTTAGAAAAAATCAGTGTCTAGGTGATGAATCTCCCTAAAAAATCATTAAATAATTAACCTTTTATTATACAATTATCTCATTGATTATTAGATTGTGGAAATTACTATTTTATGTTAATAACTTTATTGAGACTATTAAAAAATAATCCATTATTTGATTAAAAAAAATCTTTCTTGTTAAAACCCCTAGGATTGCATAATCAATTTATGAATTCCACTATTAGGTTTGACCTTAATAGAGAGGATTTATGTTGATCTATTTCTAGGTTTGCAATCAACTCCTTTCAATTATTGTAAATCTATTCATACAAAGGATTTCTCAATCTCAATTATATGAAATCAAATGATGCATTAATATTCCAGATATATTAGAACAAGCATAAAATACATATTTGAATTACAATAAATCAATCAAAATAATTTCATAAATAAAAGATTAAGACATATTGTATCACAAACTAGGGTTCATCACACCTAGACACAAAAAAGCATTTAGTTACTTATAATAGAAAACGAAATCAAATATAAATATGCAAAAAAGCTAATAGAAAGCAAAGAGTTCATAATTCTATATCTCCCTTTCTATTCTGTTGAATCTTTTTGCAAGTTTTAATTTGATGTAGTTTTCTATTAACTCTCTTTTAATGTTAACTTCATATTTTCCTCATCTCTAGATCCGAATCATCACCTCTCTAGATGTTTCTTGTCTCAAGACTACTACAAAAGTAGGCTCTCCCTTGTTTTCCTCCACTGATGCCTTTTTATAGTAAATTTAGGATTTTTGGGATATACATGGTTGGCCACATGGGTGTGTAAGAGAACATGTATAATAAAAAACACTAAATTTGTGATTCTACATGACATTGAGACTTACACGAGGTACACATATGGTTGAGTATCTCTAAGTTGCTTCAGAACTTTGCTTTATGACACATTTTCATCCGAATTCTTCTCCTTTTGTTCCATAAAGTCAATTATAACTTATAAATGTACTTGGAGAGAATTAACTACCAAAAGAACAATTAAACTATAAAATATTAAGTAAAACACATCAAATATGGGTGTAAAATTATGGTCAAATATGCATCTATGAAACATCCTCGCACTTAAGCTTTTGCTTATCCCTAAGAAAATCATAATCTAAATTATTAACTTCATAACATCCATCCTTTTCCATCTATATTCTAAATCACTATATCATATTAATCAAATTAACATACAATTAGAATCAAGTTATCCTAAAACTAACTTCATAAGTCAATATTAATAATAATCATGTGAATAATCTAATTGAAATTAAAAGCATAAATCTTTATACCCTCAGCATTGTTTCACATATTGCACTCAGGTTTCTAGGGTGGAAAGTATCAAACTTTTAAATTAATGCATAGTATAACTCTTACTAAAAGCTTGCGATATTATTACATCTCCACCACTTGTATGTACACTAGAAACAAAAATCAAATGGTCTTTATAAGGTTGTAATGGGACTTAGGTAAGGTATGATTGGGATAACTAAAATGTGATAAATTTGAAAGAAATTTACAAAGGAAAACATTACAAGAAACTTGTTCACAACATACAAGTCCTTCATTTATAAATCCATTGGTACTATGTTTTTTTTCTTTTCCATACTTGTATTTTTTAAATCACACTATAATCAAGCATTCACCATGTATCATAATTAAAAAGATATTAAACCTTTCAAATTTTCAAGTTTCAAACATTCAAGTAATGTAAATAACCTTCAGGGTTCAAAGCAATAAAAAGACCTCAAAGAAATTAGGATAAAGGTTAATAATTGGGTTATGATCAATGAAAAAGGCTAAGGCTCAACTTGGTTATTCCTTAAGGATAAAATGTAAGGTAATTATTAAAGAAATAGGCTTAAAAATTGTTGAATCTAAGTGCCTTTATAATTTCAATGCTTTTAATTTAACAAAATATGACCTCAGTATGTATGATAAAAGTAAGTTCTAGAATTATTCCACTACGCATGACAACATACATGAAAGAGTAACAGAGCTTTAAAATTTTTTAAAATTTTGCTCTTAAGCTCTTAAGCTCACAAAAAGATGGGTTTATATATGTAAATAGTATGAATTTATCATTCAAATTGACCATTTAAAATATTACTAACAATATAGCTTATAAAAGTAATTTTGTTCTAACTATCATCCTTTACATACTAATTCAAATTAATATGCGATAATCAAATAAAGTATTAATGGATAGATTTCAACTAATTCAAAATATCAGTTAACGAAATTTAATAACCAAGATTATAATAATCTTAAGAAAATCATTAACCCTTTCCCATATTTAAAATCATACATTATCCCCAATTTACACAATATAAGCATATAAAATAAGTGAGAAAGTGGAGTTTTTGGTTCTTCCTTAAGTAATAAATGATAGTTGTAGTTTATATTATGTTTTGGTAGGTGTTTTAGTGTGCCATAGGGGTAAATTAGATGATTATTGTATGTTTAGGCTTAGAATTATGTTAATGCAATTGTTTGTGTATGTTTTAAGTGTTATGTGATTTAAAGTATGATTTTAGGCCTTAATCTTGTATTCTTGAGGTGTTTTGATGGGTTTGTTAGTGAATGAATCCAAATAATTGGGTTAAAAGGTAGAGCCATGATCGTGCATGGAGTGTTATGGTCGTGATAGAAGATCCCCCTAGTGTCAAGTTCGTGCATAGAGTGTCAAGTCGTGATAGAAGATCCCCCCAGTGTCACGATCGTGTATGAAGTGTCACAATTGTGACACTAAGGGGATCTTCTATCATAATCATGACACTCGACAAATAGGTTTTATCCTATCATGACATTCCATGCACGATCGTGCCACTGGGGACATCTTCTGTCGCAACCATGACACTCAACAGAAAGGTTCTATCTTAGGTCACGATCATGCATGGAGTGTCATGATTATGATAGAAGGATTTTATACAATAGGGCAACATTTATTTCTTTTTTGTACAAGGAAACTACTATGAATAGAGAGGCCTATCATTAATTCTAATACATGGAAAAAGAAAAGTGTCAAGTCTAAAAATTATGAAAAAATAAAATGGCATATTGTTTTTGTTTCTATCAACAATTTATAACATTAAATAAAATCACACAAGTACAGAGTTATATCTTCAATTTAGGAAAACCAAAGCAATCATACGTAAAAAAAAAATAAATTAAGGAGTAAAAATTAAAGAAAATAAATCAATAGTAAAGTAAAAGGGCTATTAATTGTTATAAGGAAGATTGTCACTAGTCCATACCACTTCATCTACATATAGAAACATTACCATATACATTATATCCAATAATACAATAATTATATTAAATCAATATTCAACATACAATAGTTAACAATTAAATGTATCTTCATCACCCAATATTTGCTTAAAGAAACATCTAGTTGGAAGAATGATCTTTGCACTTGTATCAATATACAACAGACAATATAAGAGAGTGTAATATATGATTCTTAAAATTATTAAGCTAAACAAAAATAACATATCATAAAGAATATAGTTTACCCTAACTTCAGGCACACATAAAGGATTCCATAATTTTAGGATGAAGTTGAAGATGATACTGAACTATGGTGATCCTAATCTATGTTTAACCTTAGTTGATAATTAGTAAATAAACCATACAAGAATTCCTTAATGATATCAAAATATGCTTGAGCCTAATTACTATACAACTTGATAATAAAAATATAATCCATAGACCTTATATCTCGAGTTTAACACATAAATGACTGCTATAATTTATCCTATCATGGAAAATAAGAATTGAGATTTTCAATTATCTATTTTTCCATGAACCAATTAACCTTATTGGATTCAAACATATAATTAGGTAAAACTTGGTTGATCTCACATATGTGGCTAAAGCAATTGTATAAAGTTGGATATTTTGTTGTTGTAAACAACTCTGTGGCATTAAAAAATATCTTCAAATTAACACAAAGTGCTTTAAATGACTTCCATTGGTTTCCAGCTGGTAGGTAAGTATACTGAGAATCTCTTTCTTTCAATCTACTAAATAACTCAATATACTTGGTTACCTATTCCAACATCTTAAATATTGAATTATATCTAGATGAAAAATCCAAAATTAATTTTTTCGTGCATATAATGTGTAATTATCATGAAATTTCTTTAAACTTTTCCCCTCTTTTAGATGTCACACTTCAATACGTTATGTTAATTTTGATTGCCTATACTGCTTCCTTTTTTCCTTTATCTCGTCCTTTATACTCAAATTCATAATATACACAAAACAAAGTATATGGAATAACTTTCCACTAATCAGCAAGCTCCTAACCTATAACTTGTTCTTCAATTTTCTATCATTGCACATTTTATACTATTGTTAAATAGAGTTATGGTTGAGAGCTTGGTGTCAATATTCTAATTTTTTATCAACATTTTGCTTATATGCAACACCAACATATAATTAAATATACTATTTAAAAATATGGACAAATATCAATTATAACATAAAATATAGATAAATCATAAAAAACTAAATAATATATTTTACCTTAGTGTCAAATGTTTTAAGTCCAGTTGTTTCAATGTTATGTACTATTGAAAAAATATAGTCTTTCTTTTAGTTATGAGTCATTCGTATATTTCTTTTAGTTATAAGTATATGATTCCTACCTATTATTAAATACTTATACCATCTTCAATATTTCTTTCTTTTGAATTTTGCAAATGTTGAAAGTGTCTTTCCTTACAATATTCTAAGTTAGGATCATGAAGGTCAGCTGGAGTGAGGTAAGCAATAATATGAATTTTTTTTTAACTGACAATGGTTAGTGATTTTTCATCACTAGTGATCATCTTAGTTAGAAAAAAATTGATTTATTGTTATAATAACCTATAGTAGTTGTTTCACTCTTCCCTCTCATTAAAATAGGGTAAAAAAAGGTTTGACCTCCTAATACCATCTTGTTTCTATTGCACAACTACATATGTCTCTTGAAAATAAAGATTCTATCTATAGAACCCTCGTCCAACATCTTATGATAATACTTACATTTAGCCTTTTTATCTCTATTCCTTAATCTAGTCTTTGTGAATTGATTCCAAGCATCACTTCCTAATGAACTTGTTCCTTCATCCTAAATTGTTTCTTCACTTGGTTTACTACTTCTGGGTACCAGATTAGAACTTTCTGCTAGTATTTTTTATGAAACACGTTTAAAACTCTCTGCTAAAGGAGTACACTCATCTATATGAAATAATCAACATATATGAGTGTATAAGTTATTTATGGACATTTACATGAACTCATGCACTTTAATGAACATTTAGCATATATGCATACTAAATTTAATAAGAATATAATTTACTATTAGACATTTATATGTATATATATACTTTAATCAACAATATATAAATATAAACATACTAAATATATAGGTTGACTACATTTAGCATCACCACCTCACAAGATCTAAAACAACTAGAATTAGATAACTTCTAATAAGAGTTAGTAC
>JANSVA010000005.1:44226760-44241072 GCA_025504915.1 Erythroxylum reticulatum
CCCCTTCTTTTGTCTTTTATGTCTCTAACTCCCTTAAGCTAACTTACTTCTAACCTTCCCATAATAATTCAAACTTAGTTCAAATCCTTCCATCAATTTTTAATCTCTATTTATGCCACTAAATTAATGACTCCTTTCAAAATTAATCAGAAAATGGAATAATCGACCAAGTCCTAAATAAAAAGCTAAATAACAAATCACAAAAATTGAAAAAAAAAATTGGGGTCCAACAGAAACCCTTGCTTAACTCATTTATTTTCTCTCAACCACTGAAACTCTCTTCTTTTTCTTTCTTATCCTCTCTTTTTCTCTCTCAATTCATGTTTACCCTTCTTAAAAAGCAAGACTTCATTTCTTTCTTCCATTTCGATCCTTAATGAGCGCAAAAATCCCTTAACTAAGTGACACTTGTCACTTTCCCAATACCTAAGCTCTAACTTAGTTTCTTTTGAAAGTAACTCCCTTAACTTTTATCTTTACAATCCAACTATCTCCAAATCTTCTTTTGATTTCTTTTTCCTATTTTCTATAATTTTCTGAAATTTATTCATAAATTCACCAAAATTTGTAATTCTCGCAATTTTACTAACCAATAACATTTTCAACATAAATAAATTCAAAATTCACTAAATTTCCAAAAATCACAACTCAATCCAATTATACCTAGAATTATTCATGAATGCATATACAATTATTTTTCTATGCAACGATTCAATATTCACGTACATGAGCATATCACATAACACCTGAGCATGAAACACATCTCCAATCTCTTAATGAATCTCTCGCATTTACATTTTAAACCTTAATATGTTATACCATATTGTAACACCCCACTCCCTAGAGACACGTGCCCGACATCCTGAGGGATATCTGAGCTCGTGTCTCGTGAGGGTGGCATGCTAGAACAATCAATCAGTCAAAACTTAGTATAATTTTTTTTAAACAATCAACACATGTGGAAGTCAATCATCACATAGGGCCCACTTTAATTCGTAAACATCTTCAATTAACACATTACAATCAGCAAAATTTTAATAGCCAATTGCGGCCCATTACAAATACAAAACACTATTTTACAGAAATTGTGGAATACAAATTTATACAAGACTAGTATAACACTAATGTAGACGCGTACTAATCTAGACCTCTATCTTTCCCTTACATACATTAATTATACTCCCGTTTGCCTAATGGGGTATTCTTCTGAGTCTTAGAAATATATTTGCAAATTTTGGGTGAGTTTTACGAACTCAATGAGTGGCCATCATCGATGGCTCATCCAGTCATATAACATATAATCACAATCATGACATTTCACACTTCACATTCAATAGATATAATCATTCATATTATGCATATGCAGTGCACATGAGACCCACTTTCTATTTGTTACTTTGTTATGACCGAGTGCCTAATTTGTCTCGTATCCATTGGATACTGGACTCATTATTAACTGCCCCTTATCCGCTTGGGGGATAAAAGGCTAATTTTACATAGTAAGCCTTCGTCTCTTAATCATTTTTGAGCTCAAGGCTAATTTTCACTCGTTGAGCTTTAAGCTCTGATCGGTGGCTACTTTGGTCACAACAGCCATTATATTTCATGCATACATGAAATGAAATGCATTAGTCACATTTGCATGATCCGCAATAACTCAAATTCATATGTCATCAGACTGTAGTTCGACATTCAACATTAGAGCTGAGTATCACTTTTCATTTACGTGCAGATGCACATTCAAAGCACATTTTTCATTGGACCATGCTTTGACATTTAATAATCATATTATGCACACTTATGCCATCTCATTCATATACAAGTAGCACTTCAATAGTTAATCAATACAAAATTTAAAATAGAACAAACAATGAAATTAGACCATCTCGGTCTACTCACAGTATGATCCATTTTAGCATTTGTTTCCACATTTTGGAAATGTCTGAATGTGAACATTTATCCTGCACATCACAATTATACAATAAGAACGTTACACACACATTAATAACTTCCCACAATTATAAGCATTCATTTATGCGTACGTGTGTATATGGACTATATACAATGCATGTTCATAACAATTCTGGGTATCTTTCCATCAATTTCTCCATAAAAATCTTCTCATATCAAACTCATCTAAGTATAATTTATACTTAGGTTTATGCCTCATTAAAAACCATTAAAATCATAATTCATTTCTCATTGGTTTACTTTTATATTTTTCCAAAACACTCTTTCGGGCCTACTGTTCACATTAAATCAGAGAGTGCAATTGATATAATTTGGTCATACGCTCTTGCAGAAAAGTGTTCCTCTATGTTTTATGTTTCTATTGACACCAAAATCACTCAATTTGGTTCAGTAATTCGGATGATATGCTCAAACATTTTCGAACTGCTCTTATCCAAAAACGTACTATACACAAATTCCTTCATGAAATTAAACATCTTAGAGACTGAATCACAATTTGACTTCTGCAGATAATTTGTAAGCCTATATGTCTAGTTTACTTCAAATCAAAAATAATCTCATTTAGAATCCTATAGGTCTAGGTATAACTGAAATAGCCAGACATGTTTAGTGAAATCACACCAGTTCATAATATTCTAATGGATTCCCTCATTTTCTTCCAACCAAAAGTTTCCAAATAAATTCATAATGCTACCAATTTTGATTTAGAGGTATAAGTATTTGTTAGGAATCTATTGGTTTAAGAATCACTCCGTTCAGAGGTTGGATGACAAAGTTATGGCTGAAAGAATCAAACCAAGTTTTGCCCTTAATCAAATTGAACCTATTTCAGGGCAACTAGCGTAACTTTCTCTATAGGTATTGGACCAAGGTGTTCTTTGGATTATTTTGAAGAGAACTTAGAGATCTATGATTTCATGAAGGAATGGAAGCCAAATTTTATCATATAATAGGTCCAAAATGGACCAGAAAAAATTTCATTCAAGATAAGACAAAGCAGAAAGTCAACCTAAGAAGAAGTAGATGGTCAACCTAAGACAAAGCAAAGTCATCTTAAGACGAAATGACTCTTAAGCTGAAGCAGAGTCAACTTAAGATGAAGCAAAGTCAACTTATGATGAACTTACTCTTAAGACGAAGTAGAGTCAACTTAAGATGAAGCAAAGTCAACTTAAGACGAAGTGACTCTTAAGATGAAGCAAAGACAACTTAGGACAAAGTGACTCTTAACTCTTAAGATGAAACAAAGTCAACTTAAGATGAAGCAAAGTCAAACTAAGACGAAGTGACCCTTAAGACGAAGTAGAATCAACTTAAGACAAAGCAAAGTCAACTTAAGACAAAGTAGGTTACTCTCTTGGGCATCTTTACTTATAAAGACAATAAATTTCGACTCCGATGTCTAAAAGTTTCATATTATATACTGATGGAAAGCTAGAAAGATAAGATACAACTTTCAAGAAGACAAATTTGCCTAATTTATCCAATATTAAATCATATTCTTCCCTAAATTCAGAACATGAAATTTATCCCTAAGGAAGACTTAAAAATTTTACATTGTGCAAATTCGAAAAATCCTAAGTATAACCATCCAGCTACAAACTTGACTTCATTCAACTCTCAAACCTCAACTCAACAGGTTTCAAATAGCAAAATCCCACAACACCCAATTACTAAAATTTGTTCTAGAACATTAAAACGCATGCATTTCCTAACTTTATGGTCTAAAACTCTTCCAAAAATTCCAAAAGATTCAAATGATCTTACCTTGATTCTTCACCAAATGAAGAGATCATTGACTCAATTTGAAGCTCTTCTCTCCCTCTTCCTTTTTCTCTTCCTGACCCACTTTAAAATCTCTCTCAAGATTGAGAACTCCTGAAACCCTAGCTCAACTCTTTTCTTTTCTCTCAACCACCGAAACTATTTTCTTTTTCTTTGTTAACCTCTCTTTTTCTCTCTCAATTCATGTTTCCCCCTTCTTAAAAAGCAATACTACATTTCTTTCTTCCATTTCTAACCTTAATGAGCCCAAAAGCACCTCAACTAAGTGACACTTGTCACTTTCCTAACATCTAAACTCTAACTTAGTTTCTTTTGAAACTAATTCCCTTAAACTCTCATCTTTACAATTTAACTATCTCCAAATCTTCTTTTTGATTTCTTTTTCATATTTTCTATAATTTTCTAAAATTTATTCATAAATTCACCAAAATTCGTAAATCTCATAATTCTACTAACCAATAACATCTTCAACATAAATAAATTCAAAATTCATTAAATTTCCAAAAATCACAACTCAATCTAATTATGCCCAGAATTATTCATGAATACATGTACAATTATTTTCATATGCAAAGATTAAATATTCACATGCATGAGCATATAACATAACACCTTAGCATGAAACACATCTCTAATCTCTCAGTGAATCTCTCACATTTGCAATTTAAACCTCAATATGTTACCTCATATTGTAACACCCCACTCCCTAGAGACACGTACTTGATATCTTAAGGGATATCTGAGTCCATTTCTCAAGAGGGTGGCATGCTATAACACTCAATCAGTTAAAACTCGGTATAATTTTTTTTGAAACAGTCAATATATACGAAACTCAATCATCACATAGGACCCACTTTCATTTGTAAACATCTTCATTTAACACATTACAATCAATAGAATTTTAATAACCAATTGGGGCCGATTATAAATACAAAAAACTATTTTATAGAAATTGCGGAATACAAATTTATATAAGAATAAGATAACAGTAATGCAGACGCGTACTAATCCTGACCTTTATCTTTCCCTTGAATGTAGTAATTGTACTCCCATTTTCCTAACGGGGTATTCTTCTGAGTCTTGCAAAAAATATTTGCAAATTTTGGGATATGGATTATGTACAATGCGTGTTCATGAAAATTCTAGGTATCTTTCCATCAATTTCTTCACAAAAATCTTTCTCATATCAAAACTCATCTAAGTATAACTTATACTTAGGTTTATGCCTCACTAAAAACCATTAAAATCACAATTCATTTCTCATTGGTTTACTTTCAGATTTTTCCAAGACACTCTTTCGAGCCTACTGTTCACGTTAAATCAGAGAGCACAATTGATATAATTTGGTTATACCCTCTTACAGAAAAGTGTTCCTCTATGTTTTATGTTTCTATTGACACCAAAATCGCTCAATTTGGTTCAGTAATTCGGAAGATATGTCTCAAACATTTTTGGAGTGCTCTTATCCAAAACAATATACTATACACAAATTCCTTCCAGAAATTAAACATCTTAGAGACTGAATCATGATCCACTTCTGCAGATACTTTGTAAGCCTATATCTCTAGTTTATTGCAAATTAAAAATTATCTCATTTCGAATCCTATAGGTCCAGGTATAACTGAAATGTCCAATCATGTTCAGTAAAATCACACTAGTTCTTAATATTCTAACGGATTCGATTTTATTCCAACCAAACGTTTCCAAATAAATTCATAATGCTACCAATTTTCATTTATAGGTATAAGTATTTGTTAGGAATCTATTGGTCTAATAATCACTCCGTTTAGAGGTCGGATGACAAAGTTATGGTTGAAAGAATCAAACAAGGTTTTGTCCTCAATCATATTGAACCTATTTTAGGGCAACTAGTATAACTTTCTCTATAGATATCGAATCAAGGTGTTCTTTAGATGATTTTGAATAGAACTTAGAGATATACAAATTTCATGAAGACCTAGAATACAAATTTTATCATGTAATAGGTCCAAGATGGACCAGAAGAAGTTTCATTCAACATAAGACAAATCAGAAAGTCAACATAAGAAGAAGTAGATGGTCAACTTAAGATGAAGCACATTCATCTTAAGACGAAGTGATTTTTAAGACGAAGCAGAGTCAACTTAAGATGAAACAAAGTCAACTTAGGATGAAGTTACTCTTAAAACGAAGCAGAGTCAACTTAAGATGAATCAGAGTCAACTTAAGATGAAGCAAAGTCAACTTAAGACGAAGTGACTCTTAAGACGAAACAGAGTCAACTTAAGATGAAACAAAGTAAATTTAAGATAAAGCAAAGTCAACCTAAGATGAAGTGACTCTTAATACAAAGAAAAGACAAATTAAGATGAAGCAGAGTCAACTTAAGACGATGTGACTCTTAAAATGAAGCAGTTAACTCTCCTGGGCATCTATACTCATAAAAACCATAGCTTTCGACTCCGATGTCTAACAGTTTCATATTATATATCGTTGGAAAGCTAGAAAGATAGGATACAACTTTCAAGAAGAAAAATTTGTCTAATTTATCCTATATTAAATCATATTTTTCCCTAAAGTTAGAACATGAAACTTACCCCTAAGGAAGACTTAAAAATTTTACAGTCTACAAATTTGGAAAATCCTAAGTATAACCATCCAGCTACCAATTTGACTTCATTCATCTCTCAAACCTCAACTCAATAGGGATTTCAAATAGCAAAATCCCACAACACCCAATTACTAAAATTTGTTCTAGAACACTAAAACCCATGCATTTCCTAACTTTATGGTCTAAAACTCTTTCAAAAATTTAAAAAGATTAAAATGATCTTACCTTAATTCTTCTCCAAATGAAGAGATCTTTGACTTAATTTAAAGTTCTTCTCTCCCTCTTCCCATTTCTCTTCTTGACCCACTTCAAAATCTCTCTCAAGACTGAGAAGTGTGAAACCCTAGCTCAACTCTTTTCTTTTCTCTCAACCACCAAAACTCTCTTCCTTTTCTTTCTTAACCTCTTTTTTTCTCTCTCAATTCATGTTTCCCCCTTCTTAAAAAGCAATACCACATTTCTTTCTTCCATTTCTAACGTTAATGAGCCCAAAAGCAGCTCAAATAAGTGATACTTGTCACTTTCCTAATAGCTAAACTCTAACATAGTCTCTTTTGAAACAAACTCCCTTAAACTCTCATCTTTACAATTCAACTATCTGCAATCTTCTTTTGATTTCTTTTTTCTATTTTCTATAATTTTCTAAAATTTATTCATAAATTCACCAAAATTCGTAAATCTCATAATTCTACTAACCAATAACATCTTCAACATAAATAAATTCCAAATTCACTAAATTTCCAAAAATAACAACTCAATGCAATTATGCCCGGAATTATTCATGAATGCATGTACTATTATTTTCATACGCAATAACACAATATTCATATGCATGAGCATATCACATAACACCTGAGCATGAAACTCATCTCTAATCTCTCAATTAATCTCTCACATTTACAATTTAAACCTTAATATGTTACCTTATATTGTAACACCCCACTCTCTTGGGACATGTGCCCAAAATCCTAAGGGCTATCCGAGTCTATGTCTCGCGAGGGTGGCATCCTATAACTCTCAATCAGTCAAAACTCGATATAAATTTTTTGTGAAATAATCAACATATGCGGAAGTCAATCATCACATAGGGAAAACTTTCATTCGTAAACATTTTCAATTAACACATTACAGTCAATAGAATTTTAGTAGCCAATTGGGACCCAGTACAAATACAAAACACTATTTTAAAGAAATTGCAGAATACAAATTTATACAAGACTAAGATAATGCTAATGGAGACGCGTACTAATCCTGACCTTTATATTTCCCTTGCATGCAGTAATTATACTCCCGTTTGCCTAATGGGGCATTCTTTTGAGTTCTGGAAAAATATTTTCAAATTTTTGGTGAGTTTTGCGAACTCAATGAGTGACCATCATCGATGGCTCATCTAGTCATATAACACATAATCACATTCACGATATTTCACACTTCATATTCAGTAGATATAATCATTCATATTATGCATATACAGTGCACATAAGACTCGCTTTCCATTTGTTACTTTGTTGTGACCGAGTGCCTAAAATGTCCCGCATTCATTGGATACCAGGCTCATTACTAACTGTCCCTTATCTACTTGGGGGATACAAGGTTCATTTTACATAGTGAACCTTAGGCTCTTAATCAATTTTGAGCTCAAAACTCATTTTTACTCGTTGAGCTTTAAGCTCTAATCGGTGGATACTCTAGTCACAACAACCATTATGATTCATGCATTTATGAAATGAATTGCATCAGTCACATTTGCATGAACCACATTCACATGTCATCGGACCGTAGTCCGGCATTCAACATTAGAGTTGAGTATCACTTTTCATTTACATGCAAATGCACATTCAAAATAAATTTTTCATCGGATTGTGGTTCGGCATTTAACAATCATATTATGCACACTTATGTCATCTCATTCACATACAAGTAACACTTCAATAGTTAATCAATACAAAATTCAAAACAGAACAAACAATGAAATTTGACCATCGCGGTCTACTCACAGTACGCTCCAGATTGCTTCCAAATTCTAGAAACATTTGGATGCAAACATTTATCTTGCACATAACAGTTATGCAATACGCCAGTTGCACACACATTAATAACTTTGCACAATTATAAGCATTCATTTATGCGTACGTGTGTATATGGACTATGTATAATGCATTTTCATGACAATTCCAAGTATCTATCCATTAGTTTCTTCACAAAAATCTTTCTTATATCAAATCTCATCTAAGCATAATTTATAGTTAGGTTTATGCCTCACTAAAAACCATTAAAATCACAATTCATTTCTGATTGGTTTACTTTCAAAATTTTCCATTACACTCCAGAATTTAAACATCTTATAGATTGAATCACGATTAGACTTCTGTAGTTAATTTGTAAGCCTATATCTCTAGTTTACTCGAATTCAAAAATCAGCTCATTTAGAATTCTATAGGTCAAGGTGTAACCAAAATAGCCAAATATGTTAAGTGAAATCACACCAGTTTATAATATTCTAACAGATTCCCTCAATTTCTTCCAACCAAACTTTTCCAAATAAATTCATAATGCTGCCAATTTTCCTAAAGAGATAGAAATATGTTTTAGGAATCTATTTGTCTAAGAATCACTCCATTTGGAGGTCGGATGACAAAATTATGACTAAGAGAATCAAACAGGTTTTGTCGTCAATCATATTGAACCTATTTCGAGGCAACTAGCATAACTTTCTCTGTAGGTATCGGATCAAGGTATTCTTTAGATGATTTTGAAGAGAACTTCAAGATCTACAACTTTAATGAAGAATGTGAAGGCAAATTTTATCTTAAGAAGAAGTGACTCTTAAGACAAAGCAGAGTTAACTTAAGATGAAGAAAAGTCAACTTAGGGTGAAGTTACTCTTAAGATGAACCAGAGCCAACTTAAGACGAAGCACAGTGAAATGAAGACAAAGTGACTCTTAAGATGAAGCAGAGTCAACTTAAGACGAAGCAAAGTCAAGTTATGACGAAGTTCCTCCTCAGAAAAAGAAGAGTCAACTTAAGACGAAGCAAAGTCAACCTAAGACGAGGTGACTCTTAAGACAAAGCTGGGTCAACTGAAGACAAAGTAAAGTCAACTTAAAACGAAGCAGGTTGCACTCCTAGGCATCTCCACTCATAAAGACCATAACTTTCGACTCTGATGTCCAAAAGTTTCATATTATATACCATTGGAAAGTTAGAAAGATAACCTACAACATTCTAGAAGACAAATTTATCTAATTTAGCCTAAATTAAACAATATTTTTCCCTAAAATCATAACACAAAATTTACCCCTAAGGAAGACTGTTCAAATTTTACATTGTTCAAAATTGGAAAATCCTGAGTATAACCATCTAGCTACTAATTTGACTTCATTCAACTCTCAAACATTAACTCAACAGCGTTTTCAAATAGCAAAATTCCACAATGCTCAATAACTAAAATTTGTTCTAGAATACTTAAACCCATGTATTTCCTAACTTTATAGTCTAAAACTCTTCTAAAAATTCCAAATGATTCAAATGATCTTACCTTGATTCTTTACCAAATGAAGAGATCTTTGACTCCATTTGAAGCTCCTTGCTCCCTCTTCCTTTTTCTCTTCCTAACCAACTTCAAAATCTCTCTCAAGACTGAGAAGTGCTGAAACCCTAGCTCAACTCTTTTCTTTCCTCCCAACTACCGAAACTCTCTTCTTTTTCTTTCTTAACCACTCTTTTTCTCACTCAATTCATATTTCCCCTTCATAAAAGCAAGACTACATTTCTTTCTTCCATTTCTACCCTTAATGAGCCCAAAAGCCCCTTAACTAAGTGACACTTGTCACTTTCCTAACAGCTAAACTCTAACTTAGTTTCTTTTGAAACTAACTCCCTTAAACTCTCATCTTTACAATCCAACTATCCCCAAACCTTTTTTTGATTTCTTGTTCCTATTTTCTATAATTTTTTGAAATTTGTTCCTAAACCAGTATTCGTAAATCTTTCAATTTTACTAACTAATAAAATTTTGAACATAAATGAATTCAAAATTCAGTAAATCTTCAAAAATTAAAAATCAATCCAATTGTACCGAGAACTATTCATGAATGCATATACAATTATTTTCATATACAACGATTCAATATTCACGTGCATGAGCATATCACATAACACTTGAGCAAGAAATGCATCTCTAATCTCTCAGTGAATCTCTCACATTTACAATTTAAACCTTAATATGTTACCCCATATTGTAACACCCCACTCCCTTAAGACACGTGCTCGACATCTTGAGGGATATTAGAATCTGTGCCTTAGGAGGGTGGCATGCTAGAACACTCAATCAGTCAAAACTCAGTATTTTTTTTGAAACATTCAACATATGCGGATGTCAATCATCACGTAAGGCCCGCTTTCATTCGTAAACATCTTCAATTAACATTTTACAATCAATAGAATTTTAATAGCCAATTGGGGCCCAATACAAATACAAAACACTATTTTACATAAATTCCAGAATACAAATTTATACAAGACTAGGATAACACTAATGCAAACGTGTACTAATCCTGACCTCTATCTTTCCCCTGCATGTAATAATTATACTCCCGTTTGCCTAACAGGGTATTCTTCTGAGTCCTGGAAAAATATTTGCAAATTTTGGGTCAGTTTTATAAACTTAATGAGTGACCATCATCAATGGCTCATCCAGTCACATAACATATAATCACATTCACGATGTTACACACTTCACATTCAATAGATATAATCATTCATGTTATGCATATGTAGTGCATATGAGACCCGCTTTCCATTTGTTACTTTGTTGTAACCAAGTGCCTAAACTGTCCCATATCCATTGGATACTAGGCTCATTACTAACTGTCCCTTATCTGCTTGGGAGATACAGGGCTCATTTTACATAGTGAGCCTTAGGCTCTTAATCACTTTTGAGCTTAAGGCTCATTTCACTTGTTAAGTTTTAAGCTCTAATCGGTGGCTACTTTGGTTACAACAGCCATTATGTTTCATACATTTATGAAATGAAATGCATCAATCACATCTGTATGATCCACATTCACTCACATTCACATATCATCGGACCGTAGTTTGGCATTCCACATTAGAGTTGAGTATCACTTTTCATTTACATGCAAATGCACGTTCAAAACACATTTGTCATCAGACCGTGGTCCGACATTTAAAAATCATATTATGCACACTTATGTCATCTCATTCACGTACAAGTAGCACTTCAATTGTTAATCAATACAAAATTCAAAACATAACAAACAATGAAATGAGACCATATCGATCTATTCACAGTGTGCTCCAGTTTAGCTTTTGCTTCCAAATTCTAGAAACGTCTAAATACGAACGTTTCCTACAGATCACAATTATGCAATATGCATGTTGCATACACGTTAATAACTTTACAAAATTATAAGCATTCATTTATGACTACGTGTGTATATGGGCTATGTACAATGCATGTTCATGACAATTATGGGTATGTTTCCATCAATTTCTTCACAAAAATCTTTCTTATATCAAAACTCGTCTAAGTATAATTTATACTTAGGTTTAATTGTCGCTAAAAACCATTAATATCATAATTCATTTCTCATTGGTTTACTTTCAGATTTTTCCAAGACACTCTTTATGATCTACTATTCACGTTAGATCAAATAGTGCAATTGATATAATATGGTCATACCCTCTTCTAGAAAAGTTTCCTTTATGTTTTTATGTTTTTATTAACATGAAAATCAATCAATTTGGTTCAGTGATTTGGAAGATATACCACAAACATTTTCGGACTGCGCTTATCTAAAATAGTATAGTATACACAACTTCCTTCCAGAAATTAAACATCTTAGAGACTGAATCATGATTCAACTTCGACAGATAATAGGTAAGCCCATATCTTTAGTTTACTCCAAATTAAAAATCATCTAATTTAGAATCCTATAGTTCCAGGTATAACCGAAATAGCCAAACTTGTTTAGTGAAATCACACCAGTTTATAATATTCTAACAGATTCCCTAAATTTCTTCCAACCAAACTTTTCCAAATAAATTCATAATCCTACCAATTTTCATGGAGAGGTAGAAATATTTGTTAGGAATCTATTGGTCTAATAATCACTTCATTTGGAGATCTGATGACAAAATTATGGTTAAAAGAATCGAAAAAGTTTTTGTCCTCAATCATATTGAACCTACTTCGAGGCAACTAGCATAAGTTTCTTTATAGGTAACAGATCAAGGAGTTCTTTAGATGATTTTGAAGAGAACTTCGAGATATACAATTTAATGAAGAACACAAAGACAACTTTTAACATATAAGGGGTCCAAATTGGACTAGAAGAAGTCTTAGTCAATATAAGACAAAGCGAAAAGTCAACCTAAGAAGAAGCAGATGGTCAATTTAAGACGAAGCAAAGTCAACTTAAGACGAAGTGACTCTTAAGATGAAGCAGAGTTAACTTAAGACGAAAAAAAGTTAACTTAAGATGAAGTGACTCTTAAGACGAAGTAGAGTCAACTTAAGATGAAACAAAGTCAACTTAAGGTGAAGTGACTCTTAAGACGAAGCAGAGTCAACTTAAGACGAAGTGGCTCTTAAGATAAAGTAGAGTCAACTGAAGACGAAGCAGAGTCAACCTAAGATGAAGTGACTCTTAAGACGAAGCAAAGTCAACTAAAGACAAAGCAGGTTACTTTCCTAGGCATCTCCACTCCTAAAGACCATAACTTTCGACTCCGATGTCCAAAAGTTTCATATTATGTACTGTTGGAAAGCTAGAAAGATAAGGTACAAATTTGCAGTAGACCAATTTGTCTAATTCATTCGAGATTAAATCATATTTTTCCCTTAATTAGAACACGAAATTTACTTCTAAAGAAGACTGGAAAATTTTACAGTGTGCAAATTTGAAAAATCCTAAGTATAACCATCCAGCTACCAATTTAGCTTCATTCAACTTTCAAACCTCAACTCAACAGGGTTTTTAAATAGCAAAATTGCACAATGCCCAATCACTAAAATTGGTTCTAGATCACTTAAACCTATGCAATTCCTAACTTTATAGTCTAAAACTGTTCTAAAAATTCAAAAAGATTCAAATGATCTTACCTTGATTCTTTACCAAATGAAGAGATCTTTGACTCAATTTGAAGCTCTTCAGTCCCTCTTCCTTTTTCTCTGCTTGACCAACTTCAAAATCTCTCTCAAGACTAAGAAATGCTGAAACCCTAGCTCAACTCTTCTCTTTTCTCTCAACCACCGAAACTCTCTTCTTTTTCTTTCTTAACCACTCTTTTTCTCACTCAATTCATGTTTCCCCATTCATAACAAGCAAGACTACATTTCTTTCTACCATTTCTATCCTTAATGAGCCCAAAAGGCCCTTAACTAAGTGACACTTTTCACTTTCCTAATACCTAAACTCTAACTTAGTTTCTTTTGAAACTAACTCCCTTAAATTCACATCTTTACAATCCAACTATCCCCAAACCTTCTTTTGAATTCTTTTTCTTATTTTTTATAATTTTTTTAAATTTATTCCTAAATTCACCAATATTCGTAAATCTCACAATTCTACTAACCAATAACTTTTTCAACATAAATAAATTCAAAATTCACTCAATTTTCAAAAATAACAACTCAATTCAATTATACACGGAATTATTCATGAATGCATATACAATTATTTTCATAAGCAATGATTCAATATTCATGTGCATGAGCATATCACATAACACCTAAGCATGAAACACATCTTTAATCTCTCAATGAATCTCTCACATTTACAATTTAAACCTTAATATGTTACCCCATATTGTAACATCCCACTCCCGAGAGACACGTGCCCGACATCCTAAGGGATAGTCGAGTCCATGCTTCGTGAGGGTGACATGCTAGAACACTCAATCAGTCGAAACTCAGTATAAATTTTTTTTGAAAAAATCAA
>JANSVA010000005.1:44244977-44266660 GCA_025504915.1 Erythroxylum reticulatum
TTTGTGGATTGCGGTTTCTAAGGGTTTTGCCGCGGTGAACCTTTTTGAAGGCGTCTTCGCCGCCACGAAGAATGACTTATGCCATGGTGAACTTTTCCTGAAGGGTCCATAAAGATAACTCCATGGGTTCGCCGTGACAAACCCTTCTTTGCTTCCACGCTGAGATTTTTTTATATAAATGTGATACCTTTCACTTTTCTTTCCCCCACCCTCTCGCTACTGTCCCGAATGGTCTTCTCGGAATTCGTCCCAAGACCTGAGTCAAACATTGTTTGGTATCCAAATCGATTGTTGGGCTTAAAAAATGGAGTCCAACAGTGGTATCTTAGTTCAATGATACCATTAGTTCTTATGGTTTTGTAGAAAACATTGTTGATAGGTGTATCTATATGAAGGTTAGTATGAGTAAGTTTATTATTTTGGTATTGTATGTTGATGACATTCTTTTGTCTACTAATGATTTGGGCTTATTACATTATGTAAAGAAATTTCTCTATAATAACTTTGAAATGAAAGATATGGGTGAGATATCCTATGTGATTGGAATATAAATATTATGTGACATAATGTAAAGATTGTTAGGATTGTCTCAGAAAAGATAAATCAGTAAAGTATTAGAGAGATTTAGGATGGAAAAATGCTCAATAAGGGCAGTTTCAGTTTAGAAAGGAGATAAATTTAGTAAAATGCAAAGTCCTAAAAATGATTTGAAATGAAAGCAAATGGAATCTATTCCCAATGCATCTATAGTTGGGAGTCTGATGTATATTCAGACTTGTACTCAACTGGTTATCAGTTGCTGTTAGAATGGCCGTTATCAAAGTAATCCCAGATTGGACCATTGGAAAGCTTCAAAGAAAGTTCTTAGGTATTTATAAGGCGCCAAGGATTATGTGCTCACATATAGGAAATCAAATCACTTAGAAATGATCGGTTATTCAGATTCAGACTATGCTAGTTGTGTAGACTCAAGGAAATCTACCTTTGGCAATCTATTCCAACTAGTAGGAGGGAAAATTTCTTAGAAAAGTGGAAAGCAGTCCGTTATTGCTACTTCCACTATGGAGGTGGAATTCGTGACATGCTTTGAGGCCACTATTCAATTATTACAGTCGCAGAACTTTATCTTAGGGCTATGTATGGTCGACAGTATAACTAGACCACTAAAAATTTATTGTGATAATTTCGCAACCATCTTCTTTTCTAAAAATGACAAGTATTCTAAAGGTATTAAACATATGAATTTGAAATACTTGTCAGTCAAAGAAGAAGTGCAATAATATAAAGTGTTAATTAAGTATATTGGAACTAATCTAATGATAGCGGATTCGTTAACTAAAAGATTAACACCTAAAACATTTACTGGCCATGTTGAAAGGATGGGCATTACAGATAAGTCCTTATTAGCATGATATCATGTTATGTATATACGTATGTTTGGACATTTTCTATTATTGTTTTGACACTTATGAATTCAATTAATGTTACGTTTTTGTTTATTTTTTATTTGTCACATTACGTTATGTACATGCATTGTTTTATTGTGATGACAAATCATGTTTTGAGAAAACATTAAAGTTGAGAATTAGAGTGTTTCTCAATTACAGTTATTTGAGTTTAGATGATTGTGTGATACATGAAAGGAATCATATCGTTAAATGACTTGTGATCGCCATGATCCCATTATTTTAATTCATTCAAGTTTGATGGCTTGATAGATTCAATATATGGTATACTTTTGTATTGTTAGATCATCAAGTCGTAAAATAGGCCAAGTCGCATATTGTTAGATTAATTTAATAATCATCAAGTGTGACTCATATTACTTTATTTGATTCTAATATGAAGTGCGCCCAAAATAATGGTTGTTGGGCTTGTAAAGAAAATTAGAATTATTAAGGTTAATTAATAAAACTCTTCCCTCTCCCTTCAATCAAGTAAGGTTAATAGATATCAAAGAAACATACATTCTTGCATCATTGAAAAGAACGAAGAAAGAAAGAAGGCAAAAGTGGATAAAGCTTTCGTGTAAAAATGGTATTTGTGATCAGAAAAGAATTACAAATATTGAGCATAGATCGAGGTTAGCATCTCTCTTTTCTTTATAGCATGAATCTTAAGATTTGAAGGTGTTGAATCAATTGTATCATAAATGATATTAAGTGAATTCTAGGCTTGAAATATTGCTTAGAATGTTAAAGATCAAATTTACATGTTTATCATAAACACAACCTAAGATACAGTGTTTGCTTAGAATGTTAAAGATTAAATTTACATGTTTATCATAAACATAACCTAAGATATAGTGTCTTTCTAGATTTTGAAATTCATCAAAAATGTGTTTCTGCGTAAGGTTGTTTATCACAAACACAACCTAAGGAGAAGATCATGTCCTATATCATATATTTTACTGTATATTTACGCTCGTATCTCTAACCATTTCCCTCCTATAGACAATCTTTTGTTATGCTAACATACTCATGTTTTAACGCTTGTTTTTACCTCTAATTTCTATTTTTAAAAAAAAAGACAAATCTTGATATACATTTGTGTGTTGGATTTGTTTACCCAAAAACATCTAAAAGAATATCTGTTTTCTTTTTCATAAACTCTTTAATATGAAGACATTCCAGAAAGATTGTACGTTGCTATGCTGCATTGAGGTCTCCAAATTGTCCATCTGCTTTCTACGCCGTTAAAGTCAACTAAAAGGTTAGGTTAAGCTGTTCTGTCTACTAACGCTCCTGTTAAACGACAATGGACAACTCTTTACTTGTAACCCTAAAACCAAGTATAAACCTGTGAGATAGATTAGTATGTGACAGAGAGTAGAGAGTGGAGAGTAGACAGTGGGAGAAGAAAAGAATGAATTGAAAAGAAATGTGACTGTTAAGCCATTTCGTTCAATTTATTTCCTTTGAAACCAATGCCAGCAAACACGAGCAAAACCTACGGTATCTCACAATTACAACCAATTTCAATATTTTCAATTGCTCAAACATATCTATTTGGATTTCAAAACCTTGAAGCTACATCCACCTCAGCTTCTTATGCCCTCTGTATACCAAATCTCGAAGCAACACAAAGTCCCTTTGCAGTTCTTGCACTATTAACAAGAGAAAACTATCGTCTTTCTGAAGTAATGCACTCGAACGTATTTGTTCAATGTAAAAGAATCGACTTTCTACAGTAGTTTTTATACAAAGGATACACAGCGCAAGACTCCATTATATGAACACTGCAAATCCTGAGGCTGAAGCAGCAAATGGGCCGAGTGTTCGTCGAGGAATTTCCAAAACAATATCGTCAACTGTTGCTCGTCAAGATTCCCACTAAGAGTGTGGGACAGTGGTACCCACATATCCAAACCCCATGATAAAAAAAGCAATCGACTGCGCAAATAGGTAAAGGAAGTAGTGGTTTTTCCCAAAGGCAAGATCATAGCAACCGCAAAAGAAGAGGTAAGCTCCAGTTCCAAGCTCCAACAAAAGGAGTCTGTAAAATTCGTAACAGAAAGGACACATCCAAGTGTTGGCAAAACTCAATTAAGTTCATGTAACTATTAAAATTCTGGGCAGCGTTGAAGAAAGATGCAAGGATTCAAGTCTCAAATTATTACCTTTCTCCAAACCTGAATCGAGGTTTCCTAGGGGCTTTTGTGGCTTTAATCTTGAGAGCATCGCCTAGTTTCTCTGTGACAATCCACTCATTGACTCTACCAGCCTCCAGCAAGCCAATGAAAGTCCCCTTAGTTCTGTGCAGGGACATGACATTCTCGAAGAGGATCCAGAACACCATCAAATGAAGCGATCTGCCGAGACCAATTCTTGGAAATTTCATCAAATTGAACCAATTGTAGCCTCAAAGGATCAAAGTTGGCGAATTTATATGACATAAGAGCTTAAGAACTAAACAAAGAGCGTAGCTACATTTTGATTTAAGAATTTAGGGAAAAAGAAAAGAAGAAATTAGGACCTTGGTGTTCCCACAGCATTGAGAATAGTAATGATGGAAGGAATGTAAACAGACCCCCACTTAGGAACCTCAACTTCAGGTACCAAAACAGTGGCAGGCATCACAACACAGTAGAATATAAACGTAACAATGTGAGCTACGATCTTTCTGACCAGAAAGAAGCTGTAAATCACGTGGACCTTCTTCCACGGTGTCACTTTCTGCGAGAGAAAAGAAGATGTCAATTTTCATTCTATATTTCGAAATTTACCCCGAGACTGGAAATGTGGTAGAAACAGAAACCTTGTTTTTCACGATCTCCATTAACATTTTCCTGAAAAGGTTGGCAGGACCACAGGACCAACGATGCTGTTGATATCTATAGGCCTTCAATGTACTTGGCAATTCATTTTTCACCTGTTCAAGTAATTATGTTAACAGCACAAATATATAAATATGCAACTATAAGAAATTTGTTAACCAGTGCATCAGGTGAATAGAAAGAAAGCCCTGGAGTTAAATGCAGGACAGTCTTGTTTGGCAAAATAGCGAATTGCATTTGTTGTTAGTTAATTCTATCAGCAATTAGTTGATAACTGATTATATCAGCTGATTTGATCATCAAATAATATTAGCTATTTTTTAAAGATATTCGGTAAAATTAATTGTTTTATATTAGTTATTAATGTATAAAATAACTTATGAGGGTATGATTTTAAAAAAAATTATAAGGGCATGAATATTATATTTCTTAGTGTTTAGCTTAATATTCTTATAAGAATTTAGAATTTAGATATTTAATTTTACAAAAATTAAGTTCATAACTTTAATAAAAAACATAACAACGACAACAACAACAATAACAACATCAATAATAATAATAATAATAATAATAATCCAACATTAAATTCTCTATTAATATGAATGATGCAACGAGCTACCTCATATTAGTATTTTAATATAATATGTATGAATTTTATTATTTAATAAATTAAAAGATCTATAATTTTACTATGACATAGATACAATATATAGTAGTTATATGCTAAAAATATTAATTTGATGTGACTTTTTATGTTCAAAAACTTAATATTATGGTATTTTTAAAAGTAAACTAATATTATAAAATTAAATAAAGATTAAAAAGTTTAATTAAATATTAAATAGTGTAATTAAGCCCTTTATTATATTCTTCCAAATTTTAGCATGATAAAAAAAAGCCAACTTTGAAAATATATAGAGTAAAAGTAGAGAGTACAGTAGAGGACAATGCTATCATTAGGTAAATAGCTAACCTCAAAAGCTCCTCTTATGAAATTTTTAAAAATTAACTTATTAAAGTTAAATAGATTAATCAATAAGTCATTCGTTAAACACGTTAATAATTTTTTAAAATGGTTAAAAAATTAACTTTTAGTTAATAAATTAAAAAACAGGGCGCAACTTTTTTGTCTCAATGTTGTTGTTACTTACTCTAATATAAGGAGGAACCTCGAAATTGGAACTTAGTGGTTACTTATTTAACTATTAAATGAATTAGCAGAGTTGAACATTTGGAGAGGCTGACCAACCATAAACAGTGAAGCATTGATAGATTCGAAAGGCAAGAATCCCTTTTAATGATCTGGAATGCTTAGTAGATTTTCTAGTGCAAAAATGGATAAAATTTTTTTTTGAAACAGTGAATATTAAAAACAGGCTATAGCGGTTACCCCAAAGTCTACATCTAATTTTACTTCACGCTCTAAAATTTAGATGATTTAATCAAACTTTTTTAAGCAGTTGCCAAGAAATGTATGCATATGATTGGATTAGATTGGATTGGGTTACCTTGAGACTACCGATGTACACAAATTTCCATCCTTTCAAGCTAGCTCTGACTGCTAGGTCCATATCCTCCACTGTGGTCCTATCCTTCCATCCCCCTGCTTCATTTAGCGCAGAAATTCTCCATACACCTGCTGTCCCTGTACGCATAACAACAGTAATTTCATCTAAGTCTAATCAATTAACTTTAGTTCTTGTGTGAATTCGGAAACAAACGGCCACCCCGGATTTTTACCGTTGAAGCCAAAGAAGGCATATGTGGAGGAACCCACTTCTTGTTCCACTGTGAAATGGTAATCCAAAGACATTTCTTGCATTCTTGTCATCAAGCACTCATCAGAATTTACTGCAAAAACAACCCGGAAAGAACTGCCACGTCACAAACAAAGATGGCAACAGATTTCACAACTCATGAAAATCATTTGAAGGTTAGTGTTAGACAGTGACAGGGATGAATAGCACCCCCCATTAAGACTGCACATGCAGTTGCTGGGAATGTTAGGCGGATAAGAGTTTCTCTTGCAACACAGACAAATATAGCCTTCAAGATATTCTACAATGGCGGATCCAACACGTCCCCAAATCCAGCTTTCATCATTTATGGACATGAGCACTGGGGTATATCGGCCAAAAATCCAACACTTTCCTTACAAAGTAATTTTAAGGGACAATTCAAAGCTTTTGCAGAGAAAAGTGAGTGGCCTTTTGCATTGTGGTTTATCTCCAGGCCTTGCATATACTTGCGCTTCTCTTGTTTGTAATTCAATTTACCGAGTTTCGAAATACGAAACAAAAGAACTTACCAAGTTACCAGCATACCAATTCAAGGAATTACAAAAAAATTCAATCACTCCCTTAAAGACAACTTGTATAAACTATCTTACAGTCAAACAAAAAATGACCTAAGATAATTCTAATCAAAAGGAAAGTTTAAATATTGTGAAACATTTTTAAAACAGATCTTAAAAGTTTCACCTAAACATTTTTTAGTGATTACAAATTACGATTGACATTTGATGAGGTAATCGGTGGTCCACGAGAGTCCAGCAAAATAAAAGTAATAAACTCAAGCATACCAACAAGACGTCACCTTCTTTTTATATGATTTGCTCAGTTGGGGCCAGTTTAGCAAGTGGGTCCATATTAATACAATGCAGACATAATACAACACGTGTTCATTAAGGAAGTGGTCACCAAGGATTTGACCCTGATGATCCACGAGGTAGGATCCACTGCTCCAGTACCCACCACTTGAAGGAACAGACCCACCGACAGTTCTCTTCAAAGTAGTGAAACTCAGCACTAATTGAACTAATTAAGTTTTGAGTTTAAAGTTAAAACGCGAGGAGGGTCAGATTTACCGAATTTCCAACGAGCCTGAACCAAAGCCAATTCAGGGTTGTAGGCTAGGAAGGGAACGGTGCGCCAGAGGAAATCCGGCTCAGGCTGGAAATCTGCGTCAAAAATGGCTACATAGTCGCAATGTTTAACGTAGCTTTTTTTCATGCCTTCTTTAAGAGCCCCAGCTTTGTAACCATTTCTGTTATCTCTTGTCTCGTACTTTATGTTTATACCTTTGCTTGCCCATCTTTGACACTCTAGCTCAACCATGTCCTGCATTGTTAAATTTCCATGCAAAACCGACATCACCAAGACCTTTTTTTTATTAAACGTGGCTAGAAATGGGGTTTTGGTCAAAAGGGTACGATTTTTTTTTCCTTCTGCAAGACCATTAAATATATGTTCAAGTTGTTAAAGTTTGGGGTTGATTGTTATTAAATGAATATGTACCTTGATAGTTGGGTCCGTTGAATCGTCAAGGATTTGAATTATGATCCGATCAGAAGGCCATGAGAGACCACAGGCAGCTCCGATGGAGAGTTGATAAACCTGCGTGAAAATGAACGACGAACATGGATTTAGAAGCAAACCCAGAAGAGTTTATATTTTTTTCTTTACTTAAAAGGCACCCGAAAAAGCATAAAACAACATGGTGTGCAAAGATGAGACCAGACACAGCAAAGAAAAGGACCTCTCGTTCGTTGTACATTGGGATTTGAACAAGAACCATTGGATAAGCAGAGTTGCCAAACTCTACGTCATCTTTTATAGGCTCCCACTTATAACGCTTCTCTGGTTTTCGACCCAAAAGCTTCACAAACACAATGACAACCCCCAAGTACACCCTTTCGACGAAAAGCATCAGAGACATGATCAGACAAATACCAACAGCAAGTCTCAGTAGAGGCACGATCAATGGCGCTTTGATCTGGTCCCAAATGATAGAGAACTGCATAGATATGTCATCTCTAGCTCCTTGAAACGCGTCGGGGATCACAGTTGTTGTCGTGAACCGATCCATTAATGTCTGTTTCTTTATGATACCAAAGAAAACAGTGCAAAAACAGAGGAGATACAAATGGGAAGCAAACAAACAAGGGTTTGTTAGAAGGTTAAAAGCGACAGACTAGATCTAAATGGGGTTTAAAAGATTCTCCTTCCAGAAAAGAGCAAGAATGACTCTTTTATCTCAGTGGGTTTTGCTTCTGCTACACGCAAAAAACACAACGCAAGCTGGAATGTCAGTCCTTTGCCTCCAGAACCTAACACACGACTGAAATGTACGTACTTTAAATAAAAAGATCAAAACTTGAAGAAGAAAAACAAACTATGGATCTGTCTCAACGTGTCAAAAACTCGTGTACATTACAGAACCAACCTCAAGCAATGCGAGGTTGGTTGATGAAACAAAACTACTAAAGCACTCTTAATAATCCCCTTTCTTTCTCTTATGATTGTTTTTACAGCAAACAATGAAACTAGTTCTGCTTCTATGACCAGAGAGGAAAACAGAAGGAGAAAGGACGCAAATTACTAACAGAGGAAATGTAATGAAGAGCTTAGAGAAAACGAGAGATGACAATGCCTTTTTATAGTGCCATCGCAAATATTTCTTAATTTTTCTCTCTTAATGTCTTATTCATATAACTTGAAGGCCGTCTCTTAAAGATGGGTACACTAAAAATGAGGGGAAAAAACGGCGGCCGGTAGCCGGTGGCTGACGTTAAATTCCGGCGGAAGTTGTGGGTCCCACTGTCTCGACTTTGTATGTCCTGCACTGCAACTAATTCAATTTATTATCGCAATTATTGAAAAACTTTGTAAGGATCTCTCCCCAATCTAATCGGTAAATTTATGCATTCAATACTTGGTTCGGTTCGTGTAATTTATTAGTATACAATTTCAGTTTGTTATGCTTTCTGGATAATAAATAGCAACAGTTAATGCACTTCCATTAACCAATACTAAATTTATATGCAAGTATCGTACCCTTTAATTTTATATATAGAGTTAATTTAATGAATTTCACTTAAATCCATTTTTCCTTGTCCTTTATATTAAACATTTGACAGTATCAACTATCAATCGGGGATAATTTATATTTCTTTCACGAAATTGTCACAAAACGGGGAGGGTGTGCAGAAAGAGTATGTTTGCAATAAAGAAACTTTAAAAAAAGACTAGGGTCCTCTTTTAATTCTCTATTCACGATCTTGTTATGTTGTTTTTATAATACTATCAAGTTAAGGAATGTGTAGGTGATGCAAAATTCTACGGGAAGTAATATGTTATAAAGATAGAGAAGGGTTTCAGTCGAATCCCTTGTTTTCTGTTTTAGTTTAATTGTGAATGCTCAATTATTTCCAACCTTCACTTCATTTAAATGATTCAGATCAGATCTCAAACAGAACGGCTTAGAGCGATATACTACTTATGAAATTATTGGAAAGAGTTTAATGAAAAATCAATGATGTTATCTCAATTATACGAATCCTAATTTTGAGAACACATGTTCATATATAAGATGTATTTCTTGTACTTAAAAGTCAAAAGTAGGGAAAAAAAAGTCTATTTAGATTATCAAACTTTAATTTTAATTACATGCTTAATCCTATTTTTTGAAAATGAACCTCTAACTCTAATTCAATGTTATTTTAACCCCAAAAATTCAATTTACTATAAATTACAATCTATATGCTCTTAATTTGAATGGGATAGGGATTGTATGTTGCTTTGAATAAGAAATTTATCTATTTATCATTAATAATATTTGAAAGAAAAGTTTAAACAAGTCCTATAACTAATAAAAGACGCAAATTAATTCTTAAAACTAATATTTTAAATTTATTTATGTTACTTTATGAATTAATGTAATTCATTGCATATCAACTAACATTATATTTTATGTGAGTATGTAAAATTATGTATATCAAGTACTTAATAAAAATGATGATCATGATATATTATTTTAACAACAAAATTATTGGCTTTAATATTTTGTGATGCATTATATATTTTGTTTTCTATATATAGATTAAACATAAGTAAAATTTAATATCTTACTTGTCAAAAAAAATTAGAAGTTCTACAACGACCAAGAATGCTTACATCCAATGGATGCATGGGAATAGTTTGAACATGAAGAATAAACTTAATAACTCTTGATAATCAACCAATGGTCGAAACTTAGAATGTTACATCTAAGGAAATTAAATTTTACGTTGAAAATGGGGGAAGAACTAATTTTAGTTTGATAATTAGAATAACTTGAGCCCTTTTTATCTACTCCTTGAATTGAACATACTTCAACTTTCTATTTCTTCTTAGGCTAAAGTTAAGGAGATTATTAGGGATGGAATGTGAGTTTATTTTCAGAAAGACTCCCTTAAGCTAAAAACTCCTCCAAGTTATTCCTCTATAGTTCTTTCCTTTATCTTAGTGCTTTATTTGCCTCTCTCGTCTAGTTTCAAAAACTATATAGATCTTTTGCTTCATTTACTTGCTTAATATTTGATTATATACAAGTTAAACTCGTGTTTCCAGTAGAGAATAATTTATTTATTATTTATTTTCAAAAAATTAAAATGTAATTTAACAAAAAATTGCATATGAGAATAAAAAGTAGAAATATTTTTTGTGCTATATGAATTAACTTTAATTTAATCATAATATTGAAAACTTATCTATAAAAACCATACTAAAAAAGGCTTGTACTCGGAGCCAATAATCTATGGTTTAGACTACGTTAAAGAATAAGAAGAGCCTAATAAAAAAAGAGTTAACAAAGAGAATTAGAAAATGAATAACATTCATATAAAAGGGAAAGAGTAGTCATACTTGGAGATATCAAAGAAGACTGCTCAACTATTGCCTAGTTATAACTCTAAAAATGCTATAATATTTTGGTGGTTATATAGCATCAGTGGTCAATAACCCTCACCTTTTAGGGATGATAGTGTTATATCTCTGCTTCATATGCTAGACACACTAGATACAGTAAAACAAAAATTACATCCATTCAAATAAATTTGTGCATGAATGCAACACTTCCAATAGCCTGGTATGCCAATTATAAAGTTGAATCATCCCTATAAAGTTATAGTTAGTAAGCAGTTTGCATGTAACCTACTAGACGATTCTCTTTATCAGCGTTCTTTGTGGTAATTTGCTTATAAAAAACTTGAGCATTTCTATCTAGCCAAATGTTATATAATGTAGAGGCTAATATCATCTATAAATGGTATGTTTAGGGTTTGTTTTCTCTCTATTTTATATAGCCCTCCTCTACTTGTAACTCTATTTGCATGCAAGCTTGTGAACTTGTAGCAATGTTAGTGATTGTTCCAAAACAATTTTAGTAAAATTACATTCAAAGAATAAAAGAGAAATTGTCTCTTCTTTTTTACCACACATCACATAGATTGAGGAGCATATTATCCCCATTTTAATAAATCTATTTGTAGTATTAAGCCTCTTGTGTAATGCTACCCATAAAATAAATTTGTGACTAGGCATCCCTTGCTATTACATAAAATATTTTACTATTCAAATTTAGAGAAGTCTCCTCTAAGCTTCATAGACATCATTTTGATGGAAAAATTGTAGCTAGAAACAAGATTCACCAACCACCCTGCATTCATAGTTTGCTTTTTGCTATTGATGATCTTTCTAATCATTTAAGATGCCTATATAAGGATAGCCATGGTCCAACAATTACCTTTTTTTAAAAATATAATAAGTATATATCTATCTAACCTAGAGCTTATCTTTCTTTGTAGCCAAAGCAAATAATAGCTTCATAATGGTAGTATAATTCCAAATATAGATATCAATAATATTCAATTCTTCAACTACCTTAGGCAAACACATCTTCTCCTAAGTGATCAAGGCCTTTTTTGAAATATTAGCTTTACCTACCTAGATAAAGCTCTTGCAACAACCAAATTATATCCTTTTGAGGGGGAAAAAACAATTGAGCCTAGTATGTTTATAAGTTGAAAATGATTGACTTAACTAGTTGTATTCTTCCAGTATAGGTTAGAAACTAAGAAGTCCAAGATTTTATCCTGGCTACAATCTTATGGGTAAGAGGAAAACATTGTTAGACCATAGCTTTTTTGGTTGACTAGGGCACACTAAAGTACTTAAATGGCAAGCTTCCATCGTCTATCCAAGCATATCCAAAATTTCAGCTTTTGTATCTTTATCAACTCCACCAAAGTACACTAAGCTCTTTTAGATATTAGCATAATGACCAGAAATCTCAAAGAACTTCATAAATTAAGCATTTAACAACCTAACTAATTCAATGTCAACTTTACAATATAAGAGTAAATTATCTACGAAGCACATATGAGTTATGCCCAATCTTGCACACTTTGGGTGAAAATTGAGACTCAGATTGTCATTTAAAGAGGCCAAACACATGTATAGGTACTCCATTGGAAGAAAAAAAATGATGGTATAGAGTCACCTTGTCTTATGCCTTTATAAGTAGCAAAAGTAACTCTGAGCTCCCCATTAATTAGAATAAAATAAGAAAATGCAGTGATGTACTTTATGACCAAATTAACAAAGTGATTAGAAAATTGAGATACTCCATAACTTGCTTGATGAAAAGCCACTCTATTGAATTTTAAGCTTTTTATAAATATGTTTTGATAATGTAAATAGGAGATAAGTGTGTTCCAGCATACCCCTTGACTATTTCATGGCTTAATAACATATTATCTACAATAAATCTCCTAAGATAAAGGTTGATTGAGATTCATCAATAAAGTAATTAATAACATTTTGCAATTTATGAGTGATGATCTTAAAGATAACCTTATAAAGTATAATTAATAACATTTTGCAATTTATGAGTGATGATCTTAAAGATGACCTTATAAAGTATAGTATAATATAAAATATGCTTAAGGTATCTAGTAGAAGAGAGTTGAGGTACATTTGGTATAAGAGTGATTATTGTACAATTACCTTGTTTTGGTAAACATACACATTCAAAGAAGTCCATAACAACACAGCATAGATTTTCTTTAATAACATGTCATGCTTTTTATAAGTTAGAGCATTAAATTCATCAATACCTAGAGCTTTAGAGTCTTTAATGGATCTTCAAAGCATCAAAGATCTTCCTGTGTTGCAAGTCAACATAAAATCATACGTTATATATGTGTAAGCTTTATCCTGTGTTCCATTATAGTTGCATCCACCTTTGGCAATTGAGAGGTAGAATAACCCAATATGTTTTTTATAAAAAGATAAAACCTCATCTTGCACAGCAACTTTTCCTTTCCGCTTTACTTTATTATCATTGAACAAAACCTCTATTTTATTCCTTGATTGTCTTTCTTTTGTGACAACAAAGAAATAAACATAGTTTAACCCCTTAATTATAACCATTTGATCCTACTTTTATGTCTGAAGATGCTTACTTCAATATAACTCTATTTATGCAACTCTTCTATTAAATTCTTTTATGTTGTTGGAGAAACTAGTTATGTATATCACTTTATAGAGTTGTTTGTACCTCATCAATCTTCTTTCTAGTTAGGTTGGCCTTGTGCATAACATAATCAACTTCCCTTTTATTAAGTTGTTTCAAGCTCAATTTGGTCTTTTTTAGCTTCATCTAAATCTGATACCATTTATTCCTTACAAAATTATCCTTTCAAGTCGTCTCTAATATACATGAATTATGCATGGTTAGTCATAAAATTGAGAATCCTAAATGGAGATTTTGGAGGATACAAAAAGTTAATGTAAAGAAATAGGAGAGTGATCAGAATAATTTGGAACTATGATTTTTGCATAAAGGTCACCATAAGAAGACATCCATTCTCCATTTTCCATTGTTCTATCTATTTTGCTAAAAATCCTACTCTTTGCCTGTTGTTTATTTGAGTATAGTAAGAACCTATAACGTTTAACTCCATTAGGAAAGCAAATTGAATACAAAGTTCAAAAGGTTTAATATTAGACTCTAAAAAAAAGGCATCATTAATACGATGTTTAATAGGTAACTCATTGTTAAAGTTACCGGTAAAAACCTAAGGGCTTTAACCAATCTAAATATTTCCACAATGCCTACCTCTCATCTAAATCATTACTCCTATAAATGACAATAAAATTGTAAAAGAAATCACAAAACTTATACTCTAAAGAGAAAGAATGAAAGATTCATGCACCTTTAACACATTGATATCCACCACATTAGATAGAAAAAGTCTCATCTCTTTCTTTTTGGAGGTTTTATGAAGCCCTATATTATTCCAAATTACTAGATGCATTATAAAGAAAAGGGAAATAAGAATCTCCTATCAACCCAGAATGAGATGCCCTTTTATAAAGTTCAATTAATTGAACCTTATTTCTGAAATAGGTAATGCATTATATAATAAGGTCCTGCTCTAAGTCGTTAAATGCATTTCTCACTTTTAGGGTGTCAATGATTATTGCTGCTTGCCTAGGAGGCCTAAAAGAACATTTCCTTTGTATTTTAGTCCATCCTTCTTTATTAGTCATAAGCGGCTTGCTTTTTGAACGATCTTTCTCTTTATAAGTCTCATTTTGCTTCCATTAGGTTGTTTGGTCTAAAATTGAATTACCCTTTTCTTCTTCTTAGGCTTTTACCTTTAAGTGGAGTCAAAGTTTTTTGATGATGAACAATCAAGAAGCAATCATGCCCACCTTTAAGGCATTTTTGGTAATAGAGTCCCTTATAGTATAATAAGGAAGAAAAAAGTGATATTGGAATGGAAACCTCTTGTCCTTAATAGTGTAATAAGGAAGCAAAAAGTGAAATTGGAATAGAAACCTCTTATCCTTAATTATGTAATAAGGAAGTAAAAAGTGGTATTGGAAGGAAACCTAAGAAGCAAAAAGTGATATTGGAATGGAAACCTCTCTATTACACCATTGGGGTCCTCAATAGGAATGAATTCATGTATAGGTTTAGTTTCCACCAACACTCGTGCATATGAGATCACAGACTGTTGAGTGATACATTTATTAGAGAATAAAGGTGTTCCAAGTACACTCACAATATGACTCAAAGAGTCCATCCCCTAACATTTCATTGGTAGATTTGTAAATTTAACCCATAACTAGATTTGCCTTAGATACTCATTTTTCATATGAAAAATGTAAGCTAGATTCATACCTCTAGAATTTAGGTGACTACTAAAAAAAATTGCTCCAAAGCTTCCCCTGATGAAGAAGAAACCTCAAAGTCAACAAAAGGAAGGTGCAGATCCTTAGAAGTCCTTCATGTTGTCAATGCCAAATTTGAGGTCCCAAAAATGAGAAGAAAGGGAGATTGTTCATAGACACGAAGATTGGTGGATAAGGTATGAGAGCTTTGGTTGATACTAATGCTATGAACAACTTTACGAAGGAAGAAGAAGCCAATCAGTTAGGCATAAAATACACACTAACCAATGGTTGGATCAAGACAGTAAACTCGAAGGCTAAAAACATGTATAGTGTGGTGAAGAACATGAAGATACGTATTGGTGAGTGGTATGGTTTTATAGATTTTTCTATTATTCCTATGGATGATTTACAGGTAGTGTTGGGCATGAAATTCATAGACAAAGTGAAAGCTATTCTAATTCCATTTGCAAACACTATATGTATTGGTTTCAATTGCTTGTCTATCATGTTTAATCATGGATCAATTTTCAAAGGAACTAAGACCTCAAAGTTAGGGTTGGTTGAAAAACCATTAAGAGGCTATTACTAAAAGTTAAAGTCCATCATGACTTGATTATTTGGGGTTGTGATAGCTTCTACCGTTACCAATTTTTCTTGACCTCTTAATAGAGGACCTAACATCAAATCCTTACTTGATCCACCATTAGTCGTCCCTTTTGCACCTTTTAACCCTATAGGAGGTTCATTTAGGATGAATTTCTATATCTTTGACGATTTCAAAGATTTAAAGAAGCTAGACATCATTGACAATGAATTAACCTTCTTCTTGAACGCTTTCTCTCTAAGAGATGTTATTTCCCCGAGAGAGATATGTGTTCTTCTTTTTAGTTCCCAAATTATATTCTTTCACACAAGCACACACACATGCAAACACAAATACAGACACACACACACACATATATGTGCCTTTAAACATTTTAAATTTATGTTTACATCTAACAATTACAAAAAAATGTAAATAGTGCCTAGCCCGCAGCTTATTCATCACTAGATTTATTTTATTTATGAAATTTCAAATATATTTATTATTTTCCACCCATTGAGAATATACATCTTTATTTTAAATAAAAATCATCATTTTTTACACATTTCCTACCTATATTTAGTTTAATTCTAATACATCGTTCATTTTGAAAACTATTTGCCTTACAAAAACATTAAAAAGCATTGGTTGATTATTGTTATCTTGCAAGGAAAAAAGCACCCTAGCTGTATTAAAATCAATGCTCATATAGATATCGTTTTCCCAACTAGACATTGAAAAAAGTATTGAGTTTTTGCTTTTTTCTTTTATTCTTGTTTTTTGTTTGTTTAACAAAAAGGTAGTAGAAGCATTCACATTTTAAGGATTCAAATGTGTCGTGTTTTTTTTCGAAAAAAAGACTTTAGATGACCGAATAAAGGCCTAGACACGTAAGTTGTGTCTGTAAAGTGACCAATCATAAATGCCTAGTGAGTACTGACGATGGCAAACCAATTCTTCTTTGTATTCTTCCCATTGATATGTTCAATATTTAGAAATATAATTAGATTCAAAGTAGTAAAACCCTTTTTAATTTTTGACTAGAACTTCAAAATTTGGCATCTATGGTCTTCAATTTAATAATTTGCTTTAGTTATGGTTTATCCCCATCATGTCTCCGGTTGCCTTATCAATTAATTAATTACCACATGCATGTGTACAATGTTCAATTTTTTTATTATAAAACACGTATTTACTTTAATTAAAAGCTAATAATGCAACTTCTTATGTCTCATTAGACGGCCATTATGACGAAAGAATTTGAAACTAATTATGTTGGTCTTCAACGATTTGATTTAAGGCCTCGTGGGATCTCAATTATTTAATATCCATAGAAAAATAAAATAGGAAAAGGGAATAGAAACAGCAAAGTAATACAATATTTTATTACAAGGACGAATACTCTGGCAAAAATCAAGAACACGTACAAATAAGTTAGGTGTATACTTGATTTACGTAGTATCGATGTTTTTATATCCTACTTGGTGTTGATGAAAACGAACCAAAGGATTATGGAGTAAGAGATTAAAGTCTATGGTAAATTAAAATCGCATTGGAATTGGAATTGGAATTAATAACAAATTATTGATAAAATAAATCCAATTATTTCGGATTGACCAATGGAATCAATTATTTGAGTTTGGAGCCAAACTCGATGTAGCCTATTTCTAGCCTTCTATGTTAATTCAGCTGGATCCGTATGGATCTTATAGCAAAAATAAATAGCTAAAGAGAAACATATGATATAATTGTGGAAACTATGTCTCCAATATAATGACTTGTATTCTTCTATAATCCGTTCTTTGCAATGAAATGATTTTTAGTGATATAGTTCAATCCATAGTTAATGAATGGTGAGAATATAATGATTAAATTAAGCGACAATAATGATATTTCAAATTTAACATGTATATTTATATGTATGCCTATGTTATTGTTGCAAATTTTCTGCGATAAGCCTAAACACGTCGAGTTGCCAAAGTAATACTAAGATGTGTATACAGTACATTTAGATTGATTTGGTTATTGTTCTCCGTATGCTCTTATGGACTGATGATAATTGAAGATTTTCTTGGTGGCCTTGTGCAAATTATACATTTCAACTAATTAAATTTAACTTGTTCAATTAAAACCTAAACTTCCCAATACTCTCTAATTGTTTCTTAGTCACCACCTAATGCCTACTAAGTTGGTCAACAACAAATCAATCATACTCTAAACAGCATATCATTCTTTCTTCATCTATGTGTAATTAAGTTTAAAAATTGTCACATACACGCCTAAAACACATCGTATCTTGTATTCCTTTCTTTCTCTTTTACCTTTTTTCAATTTACTCGATCAATTTTTCACCGCACATGTCTGGTACAACTACGTACTTGGTGAGCATAAGACAACTGTTATCACCTTTTGCTTTCTGTTTTGCTTCTATACTGTCATTCTTTTCGAAAAGAAGAGCAAGTAGACCAACTGAAGTTGTCGGCATGCCTTAAAATAAATGAGAATACGAGTAATAATATCAGATTTGTCTGCTCAAAACTATACTATTTCCTACCGCTTTAGGAATCGAATGCTACATGAATGTATAATTATATATTCGTTTTTGTTCACTTAATTACAAGGTTAGTCCCTTTCTCGAATTAATTAATAGATGCTAAAAGTATTGAGCCAAAGAATACACTAGAGAAAGAGTTGAAAGGTGGCCAGGGCCAATGATGCACGTTGAAATGATGTACCATCTAACTTGTCTCCTAGACCTGTCCAGATTTGCTCTCCAGTCAATGAGCTACTTGTGAAGCTTTTTAATACTTGTCTCTCAAAATACTTCAAATATGGATGTTCGTTTTGAACTAGACACTATACCTTTTACAGCTCATCTTTTGCTCTTACTTGTTTTTCACTTATTTCTTAAGTTTATCATTTAAGGCATGCCATTTTTACTTTCTTTTCAATCCTTCAGAAAAAAAGATTATTCGAAATGGATTCATTGAAACATGTATGTTTCTCAATAAAAATTTGAATATCTCATTAAAATTTTCAATTATGATTGAATAAATTTATTTTAATTTTGTTTATTAATGAATCACCTCATATTCATTAGTTATTTATAATTTGGATTAGACATTTTGAAGCTATATGACCACCAAGTCTATCCAACTAAGCATTTGAACTGGGTTCTCTCAAGTCTTAGTCTTATACAAGTAACGTTCGAAAGACATGCCAATATTATATTCATCATTCACTAAAATATTATTATTTTCTTAAAGCCAACTCAGTTCAGAACATTCATATTAATAGTCAAAACCACTTAACCTAGCAAGCGGGTTTAATTGATTTGATCACTAATATAATCAATATAATAAGTAGAAAGGTTCTAAAATCAAACACATCATTACTATATAATGGATCAAGTAGTTATCTGGTGGGTAGATCGAGACTAATTAAGACTTGTAAATGGAAGCATATGTCATAAGTTATTATATGAATGAGTTAGGGGGGGGAACCTAAGCGTCGGATTCCTCAACTTTTCTTTCTCACTTAGGTTTTTGTTTCATGGAACACTTGATTTACAATAGTTGATTTTCGTGTAACAATTGACCTAAATACGGTAACGTAAGCACTTACCCTGATTTACATACTCATGTTCGTTATACTTTGTTATTAAGTCAACTTGCAAGAGATGGACATACGAAAACTTATACTCTTCCTTTCTTCTTTCTTTTTCTTTTTTACTTCTTATTTCGTCTATTTCAAACCTCAGCGAGAGGATGTTATCAGAAGCTCACTTGATTGAGCAATTATGGAGTCATTTCAAGGATTCTACTTTACCACTCGTACCTTGCAGCTTGTCACTGCGATCGAAGGCTTCCATCAACCGATTAACCCACTGCGAATCTTATGCTGTAATCCTTTTTGGCTTTACCAAGTACACTATTTTTCCCTCTTTGATTATGACATGGCTTGCGGAATCGCTTAGCCTGGGAAAAGTTAATTATTATACTCAAATTAATTGCAAATATTTTAGTTAAAACTCTTACATATAACGTGTATATTTTCAATTAGTATTTATTATGTTTTAGGTTTCAATATGCTAAATTAACATGTTATTTAGTGGAGTAGAGTAAAATCATTTCTATTTTTAATTGTGTTTTTTGGCTATTTCTCTTTCTGAGTTAAATATAAAAAAGAAACACAAAAATTCTAAATTAAAAATTTCAAATTTAGCTTCGAACTGACACCAAATGCATAATAGGAAGGTTTAATTAATTAATTAATTATTCAGATACCTTAAATTTCTCCCGACAACACAATATAGTGTATGGAATCGAAGCAAGCAAGCGTTGTGACTAATTAAATATAGGGACTTACACAAGAAACGACAACCGATATTATGTAAGGTGAAAAATGTAGACTTGTATTATAATTTTATTATAAAATAAGTAAAACTATACACGATATGAATTTATAATTAAAGGAAGCGTGAAAGCAGAAAGAGTTACGATTTCCCCTAGCAAAGTCTAATTGTGTTGCTGTCATCCACCATATGCAAAGACCAGTTGCTCGAGTATCTTGGTCTTGAATAATAAGGTTTCATGATTGTTCATTGTGCACATGAGGTGGAGGGTCATAACAAATTGGGACACGTGTTAGGTTCATCCACCATTGATAGCAGACTGCTCCTCCTGCTTCAAGAAGTGCCAAATCCTAGCAAATCGATTCTGACAGGACGTATCTTTCTACTCCATGAAATATTTCACCGACGCTCTGGAGGGTGGTCGAGTCTATTAAATTATTTAAGAAGTTGAACGTTAGCTAAATTAGGAATTTCATCAATATAAAACAAATTTCACCTAACCGGTTACATGGGAATCAAGCAAAGAGATTGGACTAATTCTGAATCAACTATATGGAGCCAATCATGGGTCTATATCTGGAGAATCACCGAATCGTAGGATGGGCTTGTGTTGTGAAACAGGAGAATGCCACATGCATAGTATTGAGGTTTTTATATCTGTACAACTACAGACGTGTACGTTTTGCAAGGACAAAGACTGGAAGTCAAATGATGTAAGAAACTTAAAACTATCAGAACAATAAAAATGACATATTTTTCCTGTTAAAGTTGGATCCGGACTCGCTGACATGGTACATCCGGATCAAACTACTGCCCTTGTCTGATCATCTTTATTCTTTCGAGTCATCAAATCTTGTTTTCGGACTCGCTGACATAGTATATCCGGATCAAACTACTGCCCTTGTCTGAGCATCTTTATCAAATCTTGTTTTCTCTCAATTCCCGCAATCTCAGCCTCTCCATCCCAAGTGAAAGCATACTCCTCCCCTTGTAAAGGTCATGAATAAGCGCTCATAATTACAAGGTAAGTAGCCTAACATAGAAGCGGACAACCCCTATTCAAGAATCATAAGTTTTAGTTTAAGCCAGTATTCACTTTTACGTTACTAACTTCTGCTTGAAGCATACCCATTCTAGAATGCTAAGGTACTAGAAAGATTTGGACGAGTAGAAGAAGTGATCAAGCCACAAATTCAAGTTTGATTGTTTCTATTTGTATTTTTATTTTTATTTCAAAATTTTAAAAAAAGCTAGTTTATTTGAGTTTTTAAATTTTGTTTTTAGTATTAGTTTCTTCTAGTTTTTAAAATTTATAAAACTATAAAAAGTAATTTTTATTTTCTGTTTATGTTATTTCATAATCTAATTTACTATCAAATAGATATCTTATTTATTATTTAATATATTAATTATTAATATGAATTATAAATAATTTAATTTAATAATTGTTAATAATTATAATTAAAA
>JANSVA010000005.1:44299121-44312821 GCA_025504915.1 Erythroxylum reticulatum
TGAAGTTGGCTTTGACAAGGCATTGAAACACATGGTATGGAGCAATGGAGTTATTTGTTCAAAATCATATTAAGTTTTTGTTGCTGTATTATGTTTATAATCCACCTTGGGTCTCAGGGGGTAGTGTCTATTGACAGGAAGTGGAAATTTTTTTATGAAACTACCCTTATACGGATAGAAGTCTGCATGCACCCTAATGCTAGAAAAATTCCAACGCTTGTGCTCTCAAATTTCTTTCCTATGCATTCTAGGTGTAATATGTTGATAAGGGAATGCAACCTAGTGGAATCAAGTTCTTTCATACACAATCACTAAGACATTTTGAAGGAGGTGATTGGGACCAAGGGGGTTCTTGCCCTCGATTATAGCCATTATTGCTTCATCATGTGAGTTGCATTAGAGTTATGCATTTGAATCTATAGTTCCATCTTCTTTAAAGGATATACGATGCTGCCTTCCTTTAAAAATATTTTTTTTCTATGTCAAGCCATTGTTAGATACTTTGTTGGTTTGACTTGTATACTGCAATATTATGAAAAGCTGTCAAATTCTGAATTTTCCTTTTAGGTTGAAGAGCTATTTTCTGTGAAGAACAATGGGATAAATGTGGAATCACATTTGGTGAATCAGCATGTCTTCAAGGCAGTTGAGGGGTTTAATTTTCATATATTGGATATAACTCACATGAGTGAGTTTAAAGCGAATGCCCATCCATCGACAGCTAGTGGAAAAAGACACGATGACTGTATGGATTGGAGCTTACTTGGAACAATAGATACTTGGAATGACATGTTGATTATGTATTTAAACAGAATTAGGTCTCAAACCTGATTTATCATAAATTAGTTTGCTAAAACTGGTTTCTCTTTTGGTTTTATTATCTGTTAGTTTGCTAAAAGTTGGCTTTTCTTTTAGCTTCTTTTGATTTTTGTTTCTGTTGAGTTAGGTCCACTGGGTTCACTAGTTGTATGTTCATGAACCATACTGGCAATGATATAAGTAGGCTTTCAAGAAGGAATGGGAAGATCACAACATAATGTAAGAATCTATATTCAGATTTGAGCTGTTAATGTCTCGACATTTTTAAGCAATTCAGAGTAATCTTTTATACAGTTGGCATTGAGTAAAATGTGATAGTTTAATGTGACGGAAGGATCTAACAGTATTAAGGTAATGTAAATAATTGAAATAAGACAATCATTTTTATTTTGGAAACCTAAGGATATGGTACTATGAAGCATGGATGCTTAGTTCTTTATTTATTACATTTACCCTGGGGAATAAAAAAATGTTTCTATGTTGAGAAAATAATGGTTGCCAAATCATTAAAATTAAAAAATTATTAAATTAAAATGATTTTTGAAAAAATGGATAAACAATAATAATTAAAAATAATATAACTATCTGAGACTTTTTTGTATAAACGTCACAGAAAGCAATCCGCAACGTTTCCTAAAACATCGTGAAATGTGACTTTCTGTGACATTTTCTAAAACGTCACAAAATTTAAGTTTTTACGACGTTTCCAAAAAATGCCACGGAATGTGACTTTCTGCGATGTGAATGACTAATTTTTCAGTGACTTTTTAAAACGTCACAAAATGTCCGTATTTTTCGTGACGTTTTATGGGAGACGTCTTAGAAACCTTTTGCCTACACAACATTTCACAATGTTTTCTGTGATGTTTTAAAAAATGTCACAAATTGTATTCTGTGATTTTTTTGAGATATTGTGATGTTTTTTAAACGTCGCAAATTGTGTTGTTTTCTTGTAGTGAATAATTGGAAGCAGTCGCTCTACTTGCTCTTCTATATGCAATCAAATACAATTTCATGTTACCACATTGTTCATGTAACTGAATATGCATTTTTATAAATGTATCATGTAACATGCATGTTCAATGACATATTCCAGGGTATACTTCTGTAATCAACCGATGCAAAGATCAATTGCACTCCAAATGTATCAAAATTCATACACTGACTAGCTATTCCAGCTTTCTTATCAACATAGATTTTTGGGTCTACTTTACATGATCAATAGGACAAGGAAAATGGTGTATTTTTGTAACACTTTCTTCTATAAAAATGTTCCCCTATGCCTAAGTCTCAAATGACACCAAGATCATATAATTTGGATCATTATTCTATGAGTTATTCTCAAAATGCTACAGACTGAGTACATTTGAAATTTTGGCTAGTGCATGATCATGCATTCAAAGTCATACAACCCATATCTCTCAATTAAAATATCCAAAAATTACAAACTTTATACCAATTGAAAGCTAAGAAAATAAGCTACAGATTTTATGAAGACACCTTTCTCTGATTCGTCCTACATCAATACAGTTTATTTGATAACAAGAAGATCTGATTTCTATCATAGGGTAGTGTTATAGCCTAAGCCAATACTCAATTTCAAGCTAGATTTTGAAATTCTTAGAGATAGAACTAAAATTAGACTTCTTCAAGACAGTTGTAGCCATATCTCTCTAGTTTAATCTAAATTAAGAATCAACTCATTTGGAAATCTACAGGTCAAGATATAATGAAAATACCAAAGCATATTCATTAAATATTCTAGTTCATAATATTCCAGCAGACTACCTCATTTTCATCCTAAATCCATTATTCAATCTTTCCTGAATGAATTCAGATGGATCTAAATTTTCATGGAGATAAATAAAAATGTGTTATGAGTCTATTGGTTCAAGTCTCATGTTATTTGGATGTCAGGAGAAAAATTTATAACAAAAAGAACAAAGGAGGTATAGTGAAAATACTCTAATTGATATTCACACCTCAAAAACTAAAATCATACATGCAAACCATCACCTACTACTTCCTCTCTTCTACTACGTAATCCATTATTTCTAAACACCACTTCTTTCTAACTTATACTCTCCCATATATTCAATTTCCATTTACATTCAGCTCACTATCAAGACATCTCAAAATTGAAAATTAAACACAAACATCAAAATAGAAATCATATACGTATTTCATCATGTTATGCTTTCTCTCACTACTACATTTTCTGTTTTGTTTTCTCTCACTAATACATTTTCATGTCTTCTGCACTTTCTCTCTTTTTATACATTTGTTTTTTCACATTTTTTGCATCTTTTCAAACCCACCAATTATCACTGAACTGTGCATGTATCCATTTCTACACACTAAAACATTATCAATACAAATCCTTTACAAAACCCATAACACTTTCGATGGATGGGAAATAACGAAAATAAAGAGTAACAACAAAAGTTTCGAATTGAAGTTCTTACTTTGATATCAAAATCCAAATCCAAATACACAACTAGAACCAATTAGCTGATTTGGTGATGGATGAATAAAAAGAATTTTGGTGTTGATGTATACGGTGAAGAATAATGGTGAAGAAAACACCAATAGCTATAGTAATTTTTGTTTTAGCCTAAATATAACCATGTGCATGTATAAGATCTCTCCACTTATCACTACTGCATGTAATATAGTTGTCACCTAAACAAGAGTGCCACCTGTCACACTATAATTAGTTTTATCTCTTATTTTCATTTTTTCCTAGGCTAAAATACCCCAAATTTTCAAAAATTTCCTAAAACTTACCAAAAATTCTGAAATAATAATAATACTTTCTAAATAAATTTTCAACATAAATAACCCACAATTCACATTTTAATCGCATTTATAAATCAATTAGACCTAGAAAATGTCAATGAATATATGTACAATTATTTTAATGAGCCAACAATAAATATTCACATGTTATGTCATATGATGCATGAAATGCATTTGTAATTTCTCTGTATACTCTCATATACACTATTCTAGGGTTCTAGCCCCTAACATAGGATGTTACAATTCTCTCCTCCTTAAGAAATTTCATTCCTGAAATTCTTACTTGATTGATGAAACAGGTGGGGATATTGCTTTTTCATATGCTCCTTTATTTTCCAAGTTGCTTCCTTACTCGAATGATTTCTCCATAGAACTTTCACAATTGAAATATCCCGATTCCTTAGTTTTTTTGTCCGATATCCCACTATCTGAACTGGCTCCTCAACATAACTCAGATTACTAGTAACTTCAATCTCTTGAGCCTGTAATACATGTGTTGGATCCGATCTATATCTTCGTAGCATACTTACATGAAAATACGTCATGTATCTGATTCATCCCAGTAGGTAAGGCTAATCGATATGCCAATAGTCCAATTCTCTCATGAATTTCATAAGGACCAATATACCTAGGGTTCAACTTGCCCTTTTTTCCAAATCTCAATACGCCTCGCCAAGGTGACACTCTCAAAAACACTGTCTCCTAGACTGTATTCCATATCTCGTCGATGCTAATCTATATAGTTTTTCTATCTATCTTAAGCTGCTTTTATTAAATTTCAGATCAGTTTCACTTTTTCTATAGTATCTTGTATCAATTCTAAACCTTCTATCATTCTCAAACCTTCCTTATCCCAATATAGACATACTCTGCTGTATAATGCTTCATAAGGTGTCATTCCGATACTACTATGGTAGTGGCTGTTGTAAGAAAATTCAATTAATGCAATATACTGATCACAAGCTCCTTGAAACTCCAATACACAAGCCCGAAGCATATCCTTAACATTCTTGATTGTCCTCTCACTCTCCCATCTGTTTGAGGATGAAATGCAGTACTAAAGTTCAATTTTGTACTCATAGCTAATTGCAAGCTCTTCTAGAATCTCGAAGTGAATCTGAGATCCTTATCCGATATAATGGAAACTGGAATCCCATACAATCTAACCACTTTATTCACATACCTCCAAGCCAACTAGTCTAGTAAGTTATTCTCCCTCACTGGTAATAAATAGGCCGACTTAGTTAATCGGTCCATTACAACCCATATAGCATTATTTTCCCTTGGACTCTTAGGCAAACCCATAATAAAATCTATAATGATTTGTTCCCATTTCTACTCCGGAATAGGCAACGAATGTACCTTCTCAACTGGAGCCTAATGCTCAGCTTTAATCTGTTGGCAAGTTAAACACTTAACTATATAGTCAGCTATTTGCTTCTTCATTCCTGGCCACCAGAAATGTTGCTTCAGCGTATTATATATCTTGGTTATACCAGGATGCATAGTATAAGCAACCATATGAGCTTCCTCTAAAATTTCAATTCTTAATTCATCCACATTAGGCACACATAATCTTTGTTTTAACCACAATGTCTTATGTCGCAATTCAAATTCAGAATTAGGATTTATCTTAACTTTCTCAGTCAGTTTCACGATTTCAGGATCTTTATTTTGAACTCTTCTAATTTGATTATGTAAAATCGGTCTCAACTTTAGTGTAGCGATCAATGCTTCATTATGCTCTAGATTTAACTCCACATTTAAAGCTCTCAACTGAATCAAATTTAGTAATCTCGATAACCGAATCTAAGCTACACTACTATGTGACTTCCTACTCAAAGCATCTGCCACTATATTCACTTTCCTCGGATGATACTCAATCGTGCAGTCGTATTCTTTTAACAACTCTATCCACCTCCTCTGTCTAATGTTCAGCTCTTTCTGACTCAGCAAATATCTTAAACTCTTGTGATCAGTGTATATCTAAAATGTCTCTCTATATAAATAATGTCTCCATATCCTTCGAGAAAAGACAACTACAGCAAGCTCTAAATCATGTACTAGATAGTTCATCTCGTGAGACCTTAGTTGTCTCGACGCATAGGCTATCACCTTGCCATTCTGCATCAATTCACATCCCAATCCTTGATGCGAAGCATCACTGTAGACTACATATCCTCCAGTTTCCGATGGAATAGTCAACACCGGTGCTATAGTCAATAGATGTTTCAACTCCTCAAAGCTCTTCTAACAATCATCATCCCATTTGAAAGCTACATTCTTCCTCAGAAGTTTAGTCAGAGGGGTCGAGATCAAAGAAAACTCTTTGATAAACCTCTTGTATTATCCAACCAATCCAAGAAAACTTTGAATTTCAAACACATTTTTCGAAGCCTCCCATTTCATTACTACCTCTATATTTATTGGATCCACTTGAATACCGTGCCCATTTACTATATGACCCAAAAACACCACTTGACTCAGCCAAAATTCATATTTACTGAATTTGAAATATAACTGTTTTTCTCTTAAAATCATTCTCAAATGTTTAGCATACTCTTCTCTGCTTTTTGAATACACTAAGATGTCATTAATAAACACTATCACAAAGTGATCTAAGTAGGGATAAAACACCTTATTCATCAATGTCATAAATGCAGTTGGGGCATTAGTTAATCTAAACGACATTACTAAGAACTTGAAATGCCTATACCTGCTCCTGAAAGCACTCTTTGGTACATCAGCCCCTGCTATCTTTAGCTGATAATACCTATACCTCAAATCCAATTTAAAGAACACCTAAGTTCCCTATAACTAATTAAATAAGTCATCAATTCTAGGCAATAGGTGCTTGTTCTTCATTATAACTCGATTCAGTTGCCTATAGTCAATACACAGTCTCAAAGTGCCATCTTGCTTCTTCACAAATAGGACTGGAGCTTCCCAAGGTGAAACACTAGGTCTAATGAATCGCTTTTCAAGCAACTCATGCAACTGAGTCTTCAACTCCTTTAGTTCCACATGTGCCATCTTATAAGGAGGAATAGATATAGGAGCAGCACCTGGAACTACGTTAATAGTGAACTCTGTTTCCCGATCTAGAGGTAAGCTAAGTAATTCTGTAGGAAACATATCCAAGAATTCTTTAACCACAGGAATGTCCTGTATATTCTGCTCAGCTATAGTATTAATAATGTGGGCCAGATAAGCCTCACATCCCCCTTGCATTAACCTCAAGGCACTCATGAATGAGATCAGTCTGGCTGGTACTGCTTGACTAACACCTTTGAAAAATACTCTCAGCTGATTAGGAGATTATAATATTAGCTCCTTAATATAGAAATTTATGATGGCCCTATGAGCAGTTAGCCAACCCATGCCTAGAATAACATCTATCTCCTTTAACTGTAACACAATCAAGTCTGCTTCCAACTCTACCTGATCAATTCGAATTAAACACCTCTTGTAGATTTCTCCTACCATGGTGGTACTACCTATTGGTGTACTCATCTCTAATCCACATCTCAATAACTCTCCATCATAATGCAACTTAGATGCTATATGCGGTGTGATAAAAGAATGCATAGATCTAGGATCTAGCAATACAAAAGGCTCAAATGTAAATAATAATAAAACACCTGCAATGACATCTGGAGAATCCTATGCCTCTTGTCTCATCATGGCATAAACTCTGGCTTGAGACTGCAGTTGGTTGCTTCGCACCTCAATCCTAACAGACAGACTCCTAGAGCTCACTATGCCTCTTCTACGGCCTCTTTGTATAGACCCACTAGCTCGGCTCTGCTGAATAGTAAGTTTTGTTTCCATACTTCCTCTCCTTTCAAACTGTGCTCTAAAAACTACAAAACAATCCCTGAACTGATGATAAAGTGAGCCGCACCGAAGACAGGCTCCTGTTACCCTCCAACATTCACCATTGTGCTTCTTCCATAATGCTTACAAGTTGACAACTGACTCGATACTGCACCTCTGTTATTACTAGACTGAATAGAACTACCTTCTTGTCTAAACACCGACTGTCTTAATCTATTCGGTGGTCTGAAAGCTTAAGTCTGACGCTTACTGAACCTTCTGCTAGAACCGCCATGAGATTCACTGGGCCTCTTATGTCTAGACTCTGATCTCTGCTTATATTGATTGTCCCTCAATAATTGTTCTATTTGGATCGAGGCTGCTCTGAGCTCAGTGAAACTATTCACGTTAGTAATAGCTAGCCTTGTCCGAATCTCTATGCTCAACCAATCTTTAAATCTCTTGCACTTATCTTCCTCAATAGAAATCAAGGCAGTAGCATATCCCATTAGCTCATTGAATTTAATCTCATATTTTTCCACAGACACCTTGCCCTGCTTCAGATCTAGAAATTCCTTCATCTTTCTGTCTAGGTAGATCTTAGGCATATAATTCTCTTTGAAGCTTATCAAGAAATCCTCCCATCTCAATCTACAAAGCCTGATGGTACTGCCTGGAATAGTTTTCCACCATTTGTAAGCTGAGCTTTGCGATAAAGATACTGCATAGTCGAACCTCACTCACAATCTATCTGATCAAAGACTCTCTCTGTCCTTTCTAGCCATCTCTCGGCCTCTGCAGAGTCTGCACTTCCGTAAAAGTCCATAGCCCCCTGATTTTGCAGTTTATCATACCTCCTTTCCTTTCTCTTAGGAATTCTTGGAGGCATTCCCTCAGGTCGAGACGCATACGACTCTTTATTGGCTCTTTCTGATCCTAAGTTAGCTGAATGTTCCGTTTGATTGCCTATGTTGGATAACCTATAACACAATAACTTCAATTACCATCCAAAATTTTTCATATCATTTCATACCTAACATTCCTACATATCCATATGGATGCCAACCATGCTCTGATACCACCAATTGTAACACCACACTCCTGTCCGACACATACGTGCGCCCTACTATCACACGTGCACATACCTAATAGAAGTGGCGTGTTAACTATATCACCTTCACTTTACTAAATGACATCATAAGTAAAATAAAAAAATAACACATTATCTAAAGTCCAAAAATTTCCTCATTTCATATCATAAGATGTAATTTTCAATGTAGCATCAGATCCATCATTCAACCTATCAAAGCTCACAATTCAGTTTACAAATTATAATTCATAAATGAGGAAATAAACCAAAAACTACAAACTAATCTTTAGTCCCCAGCTGACGACCTTTGAGCCATAACTTGTACCAATATATAGTCTTAACAACTAAGTCGTCACTCTATCTCGAACTTGAAATTATCAACGTTGCAATTTTGGTGAGTTTTACAAACTCAGTAAAGTAACCATCCTCGATGGTGTTCACTCTTGTCATACAACAAACAAGAAATCATGTAATCATGTAATTCAAATCAACTTGATTTTTGTTAAGTAACATCACATAACACCTGATCACATTTATCATATTTCAAAAACAAAAATTCAAATATTTCATTATTTCAGTACAAATTTGCAGAACATACACATTGAAAAATTATCATATATTTCATACATAAATCTCTTAAAACTTTGCAATCATTTAATTTATTTGGATCATAAGTGCATGCAATATTATGAGACTCGATTTCATTTATTTCATTGTTGTGACTGTGTGTCTTTTTCACTGTCCCGTATCCGTTATGAATACCGGGCTCTTTCATACTATCCCTTATCTGTTAAGGATACATGGATCTTTGTACATATTAAACCTTAGGCTCTAATCACAAATGTTTGAGCTTTAAGCTCTTTTTTACTGGCGACATCAGTCATAACTACCATTATATTTCATATATTGGAATGAAATGCACTCCTTAATTTCAAACATCACATTTGATCATTACATTTGCATTCATTTTCTTGTTCATAATAACCATTGGACTAAGTCCGGCATGAAACATTCAAGTTAAGAACCATGTAGTTAATCTCATTCTCATTCAAGTAACACTTCTAATGTTTTAATTATGCATCAAAACTCCTCGGACATTTCATGTCCAAAATTCAGTACACAATTCAGTACACATTCATCAATATCAAATACGATTCAGTAATAAACAAAACAAGTTAAGGTGAGAACATCTTAGGTTACTCACATTTTCTCCCTTTTTTCTTATTGCCTTGAAGTTCCAGCAATATCTGGAAGCGATCGCTCTACTTGCTCTTCTATATGCAATCAAATGCAATTTCATGGTACCACATTGTTCATGTAATTGAATATGCATTTTTATGAATGTATCATGTAACATATATGTTCAATGTCATATGTCTGGGTATACTTCTATAATAAACAGATGCAAAGATCAAATGTACACCAAATGTGTCAAAATTCATACACTCGTTAGCTATTCCAGCTTTCTTATCAACACAGATTTTTGGGTCTACTTTACATTATCAATAGGAAAAGGAAATGTTGTATTTCTATAATACTTTCTTCTATAAAATTGTTCCTCTATGCCTTAAGTTTTTAATGACACCAAGATCATACAATTTGGTTCATTTTTCTATGAGTTATGCTCAAGATACTGGGACTGAGTGCATTTGAAATTTTGGCTAGTGCATGATCATGCATTCAAAGTTGTACAACCCATATCTCTTAATTCCACTATCTAAAAATTACAAACTTTATACCAATTGAAATATAATAGAATAAGCTACAACTTTTGTGAAGAACCTTTGTCTGATTTGGCCTACATTAATACAATTTATTTGATAAAAATAGGACATGATTTCTATCATGGGTAGTGTTACAGCCTAAGCCAAAACTCAATTTCAAGACAATTTTGAAATTTTAGAGATAGAATTAAAATTCAACTTCTTTAAGAAAGTTTTATCCATATCTTTCTAGTTTAATCTGAATTAAGAATCAACTCATTTGGAAATATACAGATCAATATATAATCAAAATATCGAAGCATATTCAATAAAAATATTCCTGCAGACTTCCTCATTTTCATCCTAAGTCCATTAATAAAATCTTTCCCTAATGAATTCAAATGGCTCTAAATTTTCATGGAGATGAGGGAAAATGTGTTATGAATCTATTGGTTCAAGTCTCATGTCATTTGGATGTCAGGAGAAAAAGTTATAATAAAAAGAACAAAGGATGTTCAATAAAAATACTATAATTTATATTCACTCTTCAAAAACCAAAATCATACACGCAAACCATCACCTTCTACTCCCTCTCTTCTACTATGTAATCCATTATTTCTAAACACCACTTCTTTCTAACTTATACTCTTCCATGTATTAAACTTCCATTTACATTCAGCTCACTATCAAGACATCTCAAAATTCAAGATTAAACACAAACGTTAAAACAGAAAGCATATACATATTTCATCATGTTCTGCTTTCTCTCACTACTACATTTTCTGTTATGTTTTCTCTCACTACTACATTTTCTGTTATGTTTTCTCTCACTACTACATTTCATGTCTTCTACACTTTCACTCTTTTTCTTCATTTGTTTTTGCACACTTTCTAGATCTTTTCAAACCCACTAATTATCACTTAATTGTGCATGTATCCATTTCTACACAGTAAAACATCATCAACACAAATCCTTTACAAAACCCATAACACTTTCGATGGATGGGAAATAACGAAAATAAAGAGTGGCAACACAAGATTCGGATTGAAGTTCTTACTTTGATATCAGAATCCAAATCCAAATACACAACCAGAACCAATTAGCTGATTTGGTGATGGATGAATAAAAAGAATTTTGGTGTTGATGTATAAAGTGAAGAACAACGGTGAAGAAAACACCAATAGCTACAGTAATTTATGTTTTAGCCTAAACATAACCACGTGCATGTATAAGATATCTCCTCATATCACTATTGCATGTAACACACTTGTCACCCAAATAAGACCGCCATATGTCACACTATAATTAGTCCATTTATCTCTTTTTCCATATTTTTCTTGGGCTAAAACACCCCAAAATTTCAAAAATTTTCTAAAATTTACCAAAAATTTTGAAATAATAAAAATACTCTCCAAATAAATTTTCAACACAAAAAATTCACAATTCTCATTTTAATCGTATTTATAAATCAATTATACCTGAAATGTCAATAAATGCATGTATAATTATTTTAATGAGCCAAAAATAAATATTCACATGTTATACCATATGATGCATGAAATGCATTTCTAATTTCTGTGTATACTCTCATATACACTATTATGGGATTGTAGCCCCTAACATGGGATGTTACACCTCAAGGGTATTTACAGTTTAAGATTTTTCATGTAATAAATAGATATATCCATATCATGAAAAATTATCTATAAAGGTGATGAAGTATTTTTCTCTATTAAATGACAGAGTGTTAAAAGGTCCATAAATGTTGGTGTGCATTATTTCAAGAAGTTGACTGCTTCTCATGACTCCTTTTTTGCTATGGTTGGTTTGGTTGTCCTTAATGCATTCCTCACATAACCCAAGATCAGTAAAATATAGATTCGGTAGAATCTCATTCTTTACTAATCTTTCTAACCTTTCTTTCGATATATGACCCAAACATTTATGTCACAAGTAAGCAAAATTTTCATTCTCCAAACTATGTTTCATTCCATCATTATGATTAATAATAAATAGGGATTTGGAAAAAAAACATCAAGTTTCAATTTATATAAATCATCCTTAAGCATTCCATAAGCAACAAGGGAATTATTCTTATACAAATTGAAACAACCATGTCCACTCTTAAAGGTTTATCTGCTAGCATGAAGTCTAGAAGCAGAAATTAAATTTATAAAAATTAAAGGTACATAGAGAGTGTTCATTAGATCAAAGTGAAACATAGTATCTAATGGCAGCTTGTAAGTCCCTACATCTTCAACTGGGGCCTTCATTAGGTTTCTCATAAATAGAAAGTTACTAATTCGGCTTATGGTTTGGATTGTAAGGAATCCCTACATAATATTGGAAACATGAATAGTGACACCATAATCAACCACTAAGTATTAGAAGGAACTGTAGATAAGATTGATTCAAAGCATATGGAAGCATAATGTATACCTTTCTTTTCGAACCAAGCCTTACGTTTTAGGCAACCTTTATGATAATGTCCTTCTTTCTTGCAAAAATGACATTTATCTAACTTTTGTCCCTTCCTTTCACCATCAGTACCCTGTGGAACTTTAGCATGTTCTTTCTTCTTATAAATCTTAGCCTTTGGTTTGAATTTCTTTCGAGCTCCTTGACCCACTAGGTTAATATAATGAACTCCTTATTTCTTTAATCTTGCTTCCTCCTAAATAAGCTTATTGGACAATTCATCAATATTTCACTTACATTCAATGTGCTATAATTGATGTGAAACGGTCCATATTTAGTGGAAAGTGAGTTTATGATAAACTGCACTAAGAAGGAATCTTGCACTGCTATATCCAGTGTCTTAAGTCTTACTGCGATATTAGTCATATGAAGGACATGTTGCTGCATACTCTTTGACCCATCAAATTTCATGGTCATGAGTTTAGCCATAAGTGTCCTTGCAGGGGTCTTATGAGTAGAATGAAACTTATCTTCCATAAGCTTAAGAAAATTTTTAACATTATGATTTTCAGCGTTAGGAATAATAGACTTAATGTTGCTGGCAATTGTCATTTGAATAAAATTCAAGCATAATCTATTAGACCTTACCTAGACCTTATAATGTTCCTTTTTAGCCTCTATACAAGTATCATTAAGGTCAGAAGGCTTATTCTCTCATAGCGCTAAGTCAAGATCCAATTAAAGAACCTAAATGGAAAGTGACTTGTTCGCTCAATTAAGAGAAATTGGCACTAGTGAAGAAGCTTGAGAGTCATTATCATCATTACATCCAGTCTAAAGTCCCGCATTGAAGCGGGGTCTGGGGAGGTTTGATAGTACGCAGCCTTATCCCTATATAGTAGAAAGGCTATTTTCGATAGACCCACATACTGATATGACAGAAAAATAGTGATGCAGGTTATCAGAATAAAAAAGTAAAAGAAAGTAAGAATAATAAATCACAAATAATAATAATATGAAAAAATACTTAATAAAAATAATAAAAATACAAAAT
>JANSVA010000005.1:44356078-44366532 GCA_025504915.1 Erythroxylum reticulatum
AAGTCTGACAAGTGTTGATTCATAGGATATCCTAAAGAAACAATGAGATATCAATTTTACCTTGCTGAGGAATAAAAAGTGTTTGTTTCAAAGCATGTTGTCTTTCTAGAGAAAGAGTTACTTTTAAAAGAAGATAGTGGGAGCAAAATTGAACTTAAAGACGTTCAAGATACTTAAACAGATGCAGATCAACTACTTGATGCTGAGACTGTGACTCATATAGATAAAGTAATAGTTCAACCTTCTTCAATAAAGGATGTATACACTCTGTTCCTAAAAGATATGAATTTCTTGTGATTGAACATAATGACGTATTGCTCATGGAAGATAATGAGCCTACGACCTATAAAGAGGTTTTGAAGAGTCCAGAGTCTGAGAAATGGCTTGGTTCCATGAAAGCAAAAATGGATTTCATGTATGAAAACCAAGTGTGGACTTTGGTTGAGGCACCCATGCTAATGGGTTTTCATACATGGGTGTAAATGTGATTACCTATAAATGTAAATGTGATTACCATAGGGTATAAATGGGTTTTTTAAAAAGAAACCGACATAGATGGTAATGTGATTACCTATAAAGTAAGGCTTGTGTCCAAAGGGTCCGTCAAAGACAAGGAATTGTCTACAATGAGACCCTCGGTCAGTAGAAATGCTTAAATCCATTAAGATACTCCTAACCATTGCCGCTCATTATGATTATGAGATATGACAAATGGATGTGAAGTCAGCTTTCCTAAATGAAAATCTAGTCGAGGATGTGTATATGACACAACCAGAGGGCTTCATCTCCTATGATGGCGAAAAGGTATGCAAGCTTCAAAAATTCACCTAAATTGAAACAAACATACAGGAGTTGGAATATCCGCTTTGATGAGATAATCAAAGAGTTTGGTTTCTCAGAAAATCTGGATGAACCCTATATGTATAAAAAGGTTAGTGGGAGTAGAATGGTATTCCTTGTGCTATATGTAGATGACATATTAGTACTAGGAAATAATATCTCTATGCTACAATCTGTGAAGATTTGATTGTCCAAATAATTTGCCATGAAAGATCTTGGTGAAGTAACTTACATCCTCAGGATAAAGATCTATAGAGATAGATCGAAAAAGTCGATTAGTCTTTAACAATCAATGTACATAGACAAGAAGCTAAAGAGGTTTAGCATGGAGTAGTCCAAGAGAGGGTATCTTCTCATGACTCATGGGATAACACTCTCGAAATCTATGTGTCCTAAGACATAAGATGAGAGGACGCACATGAATATGATCTCTTATGCATCTGTAGCAGGATCTATCATGTACGTTATATTATATACAAGACCCGATGTATCATATGCTCTAAGTGTTATGAGCAGATACCAATTGGATCCTAGTGAGGGTTACTGGGTAGCTGTCAAGAACATCCTCAAGTACTTGCAAGGGACTAAGGATTTTTTATATATATATAGGGATGGAAATCTAAAAGTGAGAGGGCATACAGATGTCAGTTTTCAATCTGATAAGGATGATTCCAAATCCCAGTCAGGTTATACATTCACACTGAACAATAGGGCGGTCAATTGGAAGAGCTCCAAACAAGAGACAGCTGCCGATTCAACAACCGAGGTAGAGTGAATTGTCGCTTCAGATGTAACAAAGGAAGCAGTTTAGATCAAGAAGTTCATTACTGAACTTAGTGTAGATCTTAGCAGTGATGGGCTCATACAATTGTATTGTGACAACAATAGGGTTATTACGCAGGCGAAGAAATCAAGGTCTTATCAACGATCCAATCACGTATTCTACAGATATCATCTGATTAGGGAGATCATTGGTCGAGGTAATGTACAAATAGAGAAAATTCCCACCGAGCAGAATATTGCTAATTCGTTGACAAAGCCATTTTTATAGAATAAGTTTGATTTTCACGCACTCACCTATGGCCTTAGATACCAAGGCGATTAGCTTTAGGTCAAGTGGAAGATTTGTTAGAGTAGTGCCTTAAAGCTAATCAATCACCTTTAGCATGTTTTGTATAAAGTTATGTACATATTTTATTTTCAATAATAAAGAAAGACATATTTAATTAATTTGGTGTTCATTATTTATGAATTGATATTGATTTATAAGCAAATTATCCAAAACGTAGTTGGATGATCTTATGTAGAAGCCTTCATAGTCCAATTGTGATAAAATATTATTGTATGCAGCCACAATTTTCTTCTCTTCTCTAAAGGATATAAATCTGTTATACATAAAAGTGAATGTCGCAATTTGCTGTTAAACAAGAGGGCCTCGAGATTGGTATTGTAATGCACATAAGCATTTACTTTACCTTGAAAAAGAAATCTTAGATATTAATTTAGGGATTCTCTTAAATGGTAGTCAAGAGACTTCGAATCGATACATTGCGCCGCAGGTCCATAGTCCAACATTGTACATTGGTCCAGTGAAATAATCCGAAAACACCTCTTAAGGCTAAGGCCCGTATATCTCATTCCAGTTAACCTAGTTCTATTCTTAAAATTACAATTCAAAATGTCAATTTATTGGACCCTAAAGACAAAAATCAAGAAGAGCCGTTTTAAGCTCTTACTAGTTCCTTTCGCAACCCCAATCGACGGAAAACGACCACTCCTGGGATTTGACCTTGAAATTTCTCTTTCACGTTTTAGTTTCCGTGGGACAATCGGAATTCCAACGTGCGCAAAGTTACCTTCCGCACACTGGAACATCACCTACTCCCCAAAAGCACGTGCAAGCATAATAACCCCAACGCTGAATCACGCTCGCACGCGCTCTCCAAACCAAAGTTACCAAACCTGTGCGCTACAACGCGCCAGCTCCTAGTTGTGGGCTACGTATTTGAAATCCACTGGAGGATCCCTCCATCAACCCTGACGGACCGGCAAACACTTACCCCTCCATTTCTCTGACTCATGCCGGGTGGCAGAGATCTAGAAGGAGTTTTGAACATGAGAAAAGTCGCGTATGCTTGCAATGCAAACCATATTTACGTATTTAATAATTTAGTTAACCAAAATAAATGCAATAAAAACAAAAAACAAAAGAAAGCTCAAAAAGGCATATTCTACGGCCCAGCCTTCTTCTTTAAAACTAAAAACATACGCAAACATTCTGTCGACGATTCACGCCTAAAACTCTCATCAGAACACTTCTCTCTCGCGTCGCGCTTTTGGCTTTCTGATTTAGTAGTTACTAATCGACGAAGATGCACTCGAATCACTTGCTTCTCGAGGAACCCATAAGGATGGCTTCAATTCTCGAGCCATCTAAGGCCGTGAGTATCTCTTTTTCCATTAGTTTTTACGCTTGTTGTTTTGATTTCCTGATGTGTTCTTTTTGTTGATTTTCAGAGCTTTTTCCCTGCAATGACGAAGATTGTGGGCACTCTAGGGCCTAGGTCCCGATCTGTGGAGATTATTTCTGGATGCCTCAAGGCTGGAATGTCTGGTAATTCTTCGATTTTTCTGGTTACTTCTTTCTCAATTATATAGATGCTTTGGGTTGAGGAGGGATCTGATGGATTTGAAAGTTGTCGATTGTATGGAACAGTGGCTCGGTTTGATTTTTCATGGTGCGACGCGGAGTATCACCAGGAGACTTTAGAGAATCTCAAGAAGGCTGTCAAGAGCACTAAGAAGCTCTGCGCCGTATGTTTATCTGGATTTTTCCTCTTTCTGCGTCAAATTTTTTTATTTCTTGTGATATTTTCCTGGGATTTGAAACTGATGACGTTGGTCTTGTATTAGCATTCTAGATTTGGTGAACGAGTGCTAGTTTGCGCGGGTTGTTTATTTGTTTGCTTATTTGTTCAGGTTATGCTCGACACAGTAGGCCCTGAGTTGCAGGTTATTAACAAGAGTGAGAAATCTATATCTCTTCAAGCCGATGCCACTGTGGTTCTAACTCCTGACCAAGGACAAGAATCCTCTTCTGAACTATTGCCTATCAATTTTGATGGACTATCTAAGGTTTGAAAATGTGTCTGCATTTGAGCTTTAAAATTTTTTTCCCCCACACAACTATTAGACTAACGTTGGTTTTGTTCTCCTAATATTTGGGAGTCATGGCATTATTATGGTAATTAAATCGTTAAGTTTCTAAGTAGTTTAGTTTGTGATACTTCAAGTTTATGAAATTTTTGTTTGACAAGGCTTTCCCAAGCATTTGAGGGCTATATTGCCAGACATTGTTTTGGTTTTAGTCTTAATTTTTTATATTATCAAGTAAATGGCATTTTAAATGTGTGGCGTGTACATGTAAATGGATGCCTTAAAGTGAATTCTTGTAATGCCCAGAATTCTAGCAATCTTATTGTTGTTCTATCTTGGGCTTTTCTCATATGTGAAGGGTTGATGAGGTTTTTTTTTTAATGGAAAAATCTGAACCATCCATTTTGATATTGGCAGGCAGTGAAGCCAGGAGATACCATTTTTGTTGGTCAATACCTTTTTACAGGAAGTGAAACTACTTCTGTATGGCTGGAGGTAGGAACAAAACAGGGGAAACTTTATGAAACCAGTTGAATATTTAAGCATTGAATTGTTACATTTTTCCTATTTGATAAGTGATTTGGAAATGCTTATGAATAAGTTGCAATTCCTCTATTTGATTTATTTTTAATATATGCATTTAGCATTGTTCCGTTATGTTTTCTCTTGGGTTATAGGGGGCTTAATTGGACTTGTAGATTGTTTCATCTTTTTTCTTTTAATATATTTTTGGCAAGCTGATGAAAATTGATGACAATTTGAATATTGAAGAAGTTGAGTTCATATTGATTTGATGGCTTGATGAACAAGAAGAGACGAATAAACTGAGTTGCACCTGTAACTTCTATACTTTAAAGGCATATAGGTGGATCTCCTATTTCTGTGTGCATGAGAGAGAGAGAGAGAGAGGTTTTGAGAACAAATTGCATTCGTAGGCATTATGGGGAACCAAATTACATTCATTGATGAAATTATTGTTATGCTGGAGTGCTCAGGTTTCAGAGTTGAAAGGCAATGATGTGGTTTGTGTTATAAAGAACACTGCAACTCTGGCAGGGTCATTGTTCACTTTGCATGCCTCTCAAATTCGCATTGAACTGCCTACCCTTTCTGATAAAGATAAGGAGGTTAGTCCCCTCATCTTTGCTTCGGTCTATAATGTCATGTGATGGTTACTTTTAACTTTTATTATTCTTTGATTTACTATATAAGTTAATCTGTTAAGTGTGATGGTTACTTTTAACTTTTATTGTTCTTTGATTTACTATATAAGTTAATCTGTTAAGTGATTATTATAAGTAATGCAGGTCATAAGTTCATGGGGAGTGCAGAACAAAATTGACTTCCTCTCATTGTCTTATACACGACATGCAGAAGATGTTCGCCAAGTAAGATCTTGTGTTTCAATGTTCTTTCACTGCACCATGACTCATTCTATTGGTGATAGTTTCTGCATTCTTGAATTCAGTTGTTTGTTAATTGGTACTGTAATGCAGGCCCGTGATTTCCTCTCGAAACTGGGTGACCTTTATCAGACTCAAATCTTTGCCAAGATCGAAAATGTAGAGGTAAATTCCATACATGTATATGTTCAGGGCTTTGATGTCTTAAACTGGATTTTGACTAAATATGTGACCATTCCTTCCAGGGACTAACCCACTTTGATGAGATTTTACAAGAAGCTGATGGTATTATCCTTTCACGTGGAAATTTGGGTATTGATCTTCCTCCTGAAAAGGTAGGTGTCCAAATTTAGAAATTAGTAAATTCTTTTTGGGAAGTTCTTATCTACTATGCATTTTCACATCCTTAATTCTGCTGATGCATCTGTACAGGACTTAATATGTCATTTGTTGATACCCTCATAGTTGACTTTAAATCATTCCAATTCTCTGTGTCAAACTTTTGTAGCCCCACGGTGAACATTACTTCTGCTAGTATATAAACAACAATAGTTGTTTCACTAAAGCCACTTTTTGACTGATCCCTTGTGTAGGAAGAGTTATTTGACTTTTTGGAAGTTGGTACCAAAGAAGTTGGAGAATGCTTTTAAATAATCCCTTTGTATGTACAGGTGTTCTTATTTCAGAAAGCTGCACTTTACAAGTGTAACATGGCTGGCAAGCCTGCAGTATGCACTCGTGTGGTAGACAGCATGACTGACAACCTGAGACCGACACGAGCAGAGGCAACTGATGTTGCAAATGCTGTTCTTGATGGTGTGCTAGTACTTTGAACTGCAAATTTCCTTATGTTTTTGGTTATTTCCAACTTGTATTTGCAATTTTCTTGTCTCTGTGTGCCATAAGGGCTTGCTAAGACAGGCAAACAGATCTTTTGCTTTGGCCTTTTTTGTATCAATGAGCAATGCATCCATCAGTTTTGTCAATTCTCATCCAATTGTTTATAGGATGTATATCTTGTACCTGACTTTTCCGTGATTCTCTATCCATGCAGGAAGTGATGCAATTCTTCTTGGTGCTGAGACTCTTCGTGGGCTATACCCTGTTGAAACCATTTCGACTGTTGGTAAAATTTGTGCTGAGGTACCAAGATCCTTTGCAATACTCATTGATTTAGATAACCAGTTTCATAAAAGTTTGGACTTCAAGAGTTGACAGAATTGGAACACGTCTTTTAACAAATTGAACTCCAAACTTTGGTGCTTGCTCTTTTATATGGTTGGTTCCATGTGGGAAATATCATTTGTTATTGGGTTGCCATAGCTTCCCTAATTAGTACTTGAGAAATTTTAAATTTACTATGATTTTGCTCCATATTTTTCCTAGTCAATCAAAATAGTTGACAAGGTTGGTGTTTCTTTAAAAAGGAAAGGGAAATGTTAGACTATTGAAGGTAGAAAGGATAGTTTACTAGTGTTCTGAGCTTATTCTTGTGTCTTGAAAGATTCATTTTATCCTGACATGTAGGCGGAGAAGGTTTTCAACCAAGATCTATATTTCAAGAAAACTGTCAAATATGTTGGAGAGCCAATGACCCATTTGGAATCAATTGCTTCTTCAGCGGTATTGTTGTTTGTTTGAATAATTACGATTGCACTGCCAGATTAGTTTAATATGCTAGTTTGGGTTTAGTAAATTTCATTGTTCAAATTTGGTATGTTCATGAGCACTATTTAACTATTTTCTAGGTTAGAGCAGCCATTAAGGTTAAGGCATCTGTCATTATATGCTTCACTTCTTCTGGGAGGGCTGCAAGGTACATCTCTCTGCTTACTCTGTTCCTTTTTTTTTTTCCCCCTTTTGAGTGTTCAAACAAGTCCAGAATTTGATTTGTACACTCAATTCCTTTTTTCATAGACTTCATATTGCCTTTGTAAATGCACTCGTTATTTTAAAATTTTACTGCTAAAATATGCAGATTGATTGCCAAGTATAGGCCAACCATGCCTGTTTTGTCAGTTGTTATCCCACGCCTTAAGACAAATCAACTAAAATGGAGCTTTAGTGGGGCTTTTGAGGTATTTTTAAATTTACCATGCTTCACTTATTTCACTAAGAATTCATTCTCTTGCTACTTTTGTTATTGTAAATGATTTGCTTTTGTTGTTGAGGTGACTAATACTCTCAGATATCTTGCTGAAATTTGAACGGTCATTCTGGGAAATATTCCCGGGATTGGTAATACGTTACCATCCAAATAATAGGATATAACTGTCCATCTTAACAAATTTCCTGTGATTAACCACCGTGGTCATTCATAATTTTAGTTAATTGTTTCATGAAGTCTAAAACAAGCTCTCTTTTCCTGTGATATGTGATGCCCTTTGCCATTGCCTTATAGGGGAGCAAGGAAAATTCATTCAATGATTGAATGTAGTGGTCAATTGGAATAACGTTGGAGATTCTTGTTTGATATTACATTTGGTCTTGGTTAGGTCTATGTCTATATTTTGTCAACCAATTTCTTATGTGATTGAATTAGGCATATTGTTGGTTAAGATTGCCCCTTCATGTAAACCCTCTTGGTAGTGAAACTGATACACTTTGTTTTATTCATATTCCAATCCAGGCTAGGCAGTCTCTTATTGTCAGAGGTCTCTTTCCTATGCTTGCTGATCCGCGGCATCCAGTAAGCTCCTACTTTTTTCTGCACAATTTTTACAATATGATTTTGTTTTCTGATGATATTGATGAATCAGGCTAGATTAAATATTACTCTTGTAAGTTAATTGCTACTTGATTTTTGATTGAAGAAGCTGCGGCATGGCTTCTAGGTGTCAGTAAGTGCAAAGAAACAGCATGCTCATTGCTACAGAATAGGTCTAGGCTAAAGTAGAATATTTTTGAAACAGATGAAGCTTTGGAACCACTTAGCTAGTGATACTGTTGTCCATGGAACAGACTGTTTCTTAGAATATGGATTATGTTCTCAAATGATGTTCTAACAGGTTTTTACTTAATTCATTCCCCATATTTAAAATAATTTATTTGTTATCTTTGATTTTGTCAGGCGGAATCAACAAATGCAACAAATGAGTCTGTTTTGAAGGTTGCTCTTGATCATGGAAAGGCCTCTGGTGTGATCAAGCCACACGACCGAGTAGTAATTTGCCAGAAAGTAGGGGATGCATCAGTCGTCAAGATTATAGAGCTTGAAGACTAGAAATTTTTACGAGATAATCCTAAAAATTTTTTGGAAAAGCTATATATCTCCTAGTTTGTGGAGACTTTTGCTCGTGATATAAAACGCGTCAGAAAATGTACACTGTTTAATGTTGTTCAGAATGCTATGTTCTGTCATGGTAGGTATGGCCATGATCCCATTTTCAGTTTGGAGATTGGAAGGCAATTTGATTAAATTACAGGTTCAACGTGGTCGTTTTGTTATCTATTAATTTTCCATGCGGTTTTGACTTGATCATGGAAGAAGACTAATCTTCTGTACGCTTATATCTAGAAGCCAAGGGCATTTTAATAAATTTTGAGTTCTCACGTAGACAATCTTGCATGTTTTACTAGGCTATAATTTAATGAACAGTGCAAGCGTCGACCATTTTTTCCAATTTTATTATGGATCGACGTCAGAAGTCTTAATGATGTACGTTAAAACGTTAGAAGTCTTGATGATGTATGTTAAAATGCTATATTGATTCGTTCTTATTTTCTGTTTTAATGCTTAACAAAAGCGGAGGAATGCTCTGTTGGCCTTTCATGAGGGAAACAGGAGCTCATGAATATGGAGTGTCTTGTGACTTTTGAAGCCTTGGAGCAGTCCTTGGAAGAGCCGGTGGATCATGAGATCCTATTATTAATTAATTTATCAAGCAGCTCTTGTTGAAGGATTTCCAGTCATTCAAGTAATTGGCAGATCACGAGATCCTATTATTAATTAATTTATCAATCAGTTTCTTGGAGGATTTCCAATTAACCAATGCATACACAGTTATGAAGGTATGAATTAATAAGCATCGCATACTTGCATGCAGTTGAAAAGTATATGTGCATCTGCATTCGGAAAGACTAGTAGAACAAAATTCAATGGAACAAAAAAGAAATACAATCCATTTCATCCAGTGATGGAAGATGGATCGCTCCTTTTGTTTGAAGACATTTGTTGTTGATGACTATGATGATGAAGTAACTCCAGCTCCTTCTGGCGTATGCATAGCACCATTTTATCATTCTCAAGCCGACTTCTCTCGTTCTCCAACTTTGCTCTCTCCATTTCCCTCTCCTTCTTGCTGCTAAATTTCACCCACTTCACTCTTTGCTTTTCCAGCTCAATTGCTTGGTACTGATAGCTCACTTGCTGCTCTTCCAATTGCAACAGCCTCAGCTTCATGTACTGTTTCTTCTCCCACAAACTTTTTGCCCCATCTTGGATCACAGTCGTCAGTTCTCCATTAAGCCGCTGCATCAAAGATGATGATAACAAGGTTTCCTTTCTTGGCCTTTTATGTGAGGACTTTTCATCATGATCATCTTCACAATCGCTTAAATGCCTATTTTGCCCCCTTCCTTCTCTCGCCTCGTACCCATCCTCATCATCGTCCGATACATCATCATCCCCGTCACTGTTATCGTCATCTTCTTCATCATCTTCATCACGTACTGTTCTTGCTTCCATTTCAGCCCTGGAATTCGTCATAATGTGGGCATTTTCGGATGAATGAGAGCACCTTTGCTGTTGTTGCTGCTGCTGCTGTTGTTGGAGTGTTACTTGTGGGGGCTGAGCGAGAGACTGGTCTGTAGCTACCTCTGGTGAGTGATTGGTACCAGAAGCAACGCCAGTTGTGCTATGACCACAACTATTGTGATAAGCACACATTTCTCTGAAAAACAAGTGCTTGGAATTAAGCAATTTCTTAACTTCATCCTTCCTTTTTGGTGACAAATCCATTGTATCAAGCAAGTTTTGATTCTCCACAACCTTGCAAGCAGTTCCTTTCCCAAGTATATCGTTAACCCTCTTATACCTCTTGTTCAAGTCATTGA
>JANSVA010000005.1:44424323-44436779 GCA_025504915.1 Erythroxylum reticulatum
AAAGCATAAAAGAATTAACTCTAATGGGAAATGGCATCATCTGCTTCTTTGCCTTGTTTTCTATGACTACTACTAAGGTTTGGACCACCACAACAGCCAGAGAAATGAAGAGAGCAACATAACCAAAGATGAAGAATATAATAAAGGGGACGTTGGAGCAATATCAAGAGTTGTTTCACCTGTTTTATTCACAGCCTGTATCGGTTTCATTGTACGAAAGAAGCAACTTGACAATTTGCACAAATACATATAAAAGTCAGTTAGTCCTCATTTCCACCAATATAGTACATTCACTGGAATATAGCAGCGAGCCGGGGAAGAAAACCCCAGCAACCTTACTTGTGAGCAGATTTGATCTCTTATTAATTAGTTGAGTAAACCAAACAGAAAAACTCTTTATTAAAAAGCAATCCAAGTTTGTAATAGCTTTTCACAATCGAATATTTCTTTAGTTTTCTTTCTGTTGATAACATCTTCGAGCTTGAAAACTTTCCTTCAATAGCATTCTGTCATTTGATGACATGTTCTCAGCACTTATGTTAATTATTCATGCCACCAAATTTCTGACCGAAAGAAGCCAAAATTGGCATTTCGATCAGACTAAGAGTCACTTTTGTAGGATATTGAACAATCCATAAAGAAACATATGACTCATAACAATTCAATGTTTGTGAGCTTAGAAAGGGATAATTCACCTGAGATCTTCCTTTTCGCAATGCTATGTGCAATGCTGAGTTGCCCTTTGAATCAACCGTGTTTATTAGTGAAGTTTCTGCATTAATCAGCTCCTCCACCACTGCATTCCTCTGCCCCTTTACAGTCATTTGAAGTGCTGTCTGCACCTTCTTATCTGTCATGGTCGCTATCACAGGTCCGCTGCCAAAAGTGCTCTCACAACCCCCAGGTGGCCATCTCTAGCAGCCAAATGAAAGAACCATCACTATGCTCTCACAACCCCAAATGAAAGAACCATCAGCAATTTTCATTTTGACGAAATGGTATGATCTCCCTGAAATAAGCACTTAGATCAACACACAGAAATAAAGAATTTATCTCAAAGGAAGTACCACAAGCATATACCTCTGCAGGAGCAACAACCAGATGGAAGAAATTAAGAAAATTCTTGAGGCGTAAATCCAATATAAAACATCCAACAATACCAGACAAACCTACCTATTCATGTATGTAAAAAAATTAGTGAACTAATCTGTAACCTAAAGGATCTGTCGAAACGAAAAATACCCAAGACCAAGTCTGAAACACAAAACCAAACAAGAAGGTAGTGAAGTGAATGAGCTATACCTTGAGCTGTTACAGAATTCATAAAGCCTCTCTATCATGTAAGGACATGAAACTTGCAACAAAAAATCGATCGCAATTTTGTTTCAGTTTTGTGGGAGAACAAATTTCGAAGAAATAGCAAACAAACAAAAGATAGTTGTTCCCTTTCTTAGCAACCAAACACCACAATTTTGAGATACCTTATTCAATGAATCCGAATCTTCAAAAACAACTGGACCCTTAAACATGCCAGAAAAACTAACCAAACAGAAGTGACATCAACGAGAAAGAGAAGAGTAAGAAGTGAAAACAAGAGTTTGGAAAAGAGAGAATACGCTTCTTCGTGTCTTCTTCTAAGTACTTCGAAGAAAACTAGAGAGTATGAAGGAAGCTAGTATGAGACGAACAGTAACTGAGTGAGTGTTCCTCAAATTCAAAATCGAAAACATTTGTATTTTCAGTTTTATCCGGATAACACATTCTGATGAAATTCACCTTATCAAGAACACATCTCTCAGAATCGCCCAACCCTAATCGGGTAAAACATGAAGGAACAATCGTCAACTTGAGGATGTCTTTACTCCTTTTACAAAACGCTGCTGTGTCTTCAGGTCTTGGTTGTTTCTTGCAACTTAAATAGATCTCTTATTTTCTTGAGAGATTTTCAAATTGTCTCATCTCTCTTTGGTGCAATAACAAGGCAACTTTGCTAATTTACATCAAATCATGTCTTCTGTGAGCGTATTAAACACCTTGATATAGACTACCATCTTGTTCGTAATGAATACAACGAAAGCTTTGTTCTTCCCCAGTCAATTCAATCCCAGCAATCGCCAACTGATATATGTTAGCATACAGGTTGCACATTTAAGAAATTATGTATGCATTAGAAATTTCTAATTCATACTTGGTCAGGCTCGGTGCATTTGAGCGGACCAAGTTAAAGATACAGGACTTGATTTCTCGGTACTCGGTTTACATAGAATATGAGTGAGTTTAGGGGCTTGTCAGTTCTATGTTAATTTGATAGGCCAATTGCTTTGCTCTTTCTAAACAATATAGGTGTAACCCGTCTGCACTGCACATCTTAATGCAATGAATAAGTTTACGTATTCTGTTACTTGGAACAGTTCATCGTATAGTTAGCTCGATCAAGATTGGTCCATGTTAGACGCCCAATTGATTATTATAAGATACTCTAATCAAATACAAGCATTAATGGATTGTGCATGCCACCTTCAGCAAAGATACGGACCACTTCATTAAAATTGAAGAAGCTGCATTGAATTAGACTAAAGTTTCCCAACTTAGAAAGGACCCACTACTGCCAGTTTTTTATTTTTTTGGGTGAAATGGAAAAAGACAAGGAGGGCTAATGCCTCAAAAAAGCGACGACAGAGAGAACATCATTTTTTAAATACTGATGAAGTCCTGTCATTGGAGTCTCCCATACATGCCAACGATGCGACGAAGTGGACCCATGTTTTGCTAATAAGTCATCGCATTGATTCTCTTCCCTGAGGGTGTGAAGAAGAGAACAATCTCAATCCCTATTCAGCATAGATCTGACATCATCAATGATAGCCAAGTAAGGGTGTGAGTGGGAACAGTTGGTAGTTACTAGACGAATAGTTTCGAGAGAGTTTGACTCCATAAGAACCCTCCAACACCCATGATGCCATGCTAACTATTAGGCATTTTGGGTGGCAGCTGGCCAGTTAGTAACTTGTGCTGGCTTGACCAATCTAAGCAAAAAGTCGCATGGTATTCACATTTTACCTCCAAGTGAAAGTCTAGTCAAACCATCAATGGGCAAAGAAGAATCGGAATGCAGTTCAATGCACACTCAAAGACTGGAATGAAGTCCAATTGCCTGTATATATGTTCATCATAGGTAACTTCCAAGTAATCTGGAGAAAATTTGACATCTTAAACGAAGGATTTTGATGCCTATTGGCCAGCTACTCTCTTGAATTTCATAAACAAAAGCTTTTGACTTGGAAATTGTTGTCTATGAAACTGTGTCAAGGTCCATGGTCAAGTCCAGTATTAAGTAGTAATGGTCCACTTTCGACTTTCCAGCTATTACATTTATAGAGTTTTCATTAGAGTTTAACCTAATTTGCTAGGTGTCGAACATTTTAACGAAAGTTTAGAATTTTTTAGCCCCTAGAGTCACTTAAGAAGCTACGGTCGGAATATTGAGACAATTGATTTCCTTGCAACTTTAATGGTCTGAAGGGGTAAACTTTTTAAAAAGCCTTACAGATCTGTGGTCTGTTACACAATTTTTTCCTTTTCTAATAAAGTTAAACAACTATTAATTGTAAACAACTATTAATTGTATTTTTTAGTTTTTAAATAAATTATTAGTTAAGTTACGTAATTTGATCCAGATAAAGATATTAAAGTAGCCCAATAAATGATCTAAATCAATGGGTCAAAGTTCAGGTGGAAGATAGATTTCAATTAGTATAGACCGGACCTATAGCGATCTTGTAATGGAGAAGTCCGATATGGAAGTTATAAATAAAGGTTAAGGTCTCCTACAGTTACTCATATCAATCGTAAGTATAAGAATTTTCTTACCCGTTAAGAGAGCTTATATTTTGAGAAAACTCTAGAAAGACTTTGCCCGTGTCCCGAAGAGGAGTTTCCGTAAAGATGGTGGTAGATTTGCGTTCGTTTCGACTTCAGAAAGCTCGTTTAAAGTTATGGAGACCAAAATCAAGTATTTCTGCATTTCTTCATTTTTTGCCCTTTCACATTTGATCTAAGATACGTAAATAAGATACCATTACGTATTACATGTGGTATCAGAGCGATGACGTGATCGGGCAGTTAAAAACGAAGATTTTCAGTTTTCTCTCCATAAGATTTTTAGAGATTTAACTTCTGTTTCCCAGTTTTTTCTTGCTTTTTATTGCATGAAAATAGTATATATGTGTATAGCCTTGAGAAACAGGGTGAAAACAAGCCCGAGAGCACAAAAAATCATCCCAAAACTTACCAAAAATCGTCAATTTTTGGCAACACACGTGTCCGATGGTGTGCAGTACCGTCCTGAGGGGCGGTACGTCTGATGCTTGCAGTCACGGGTCAACACGTAGGTGGCCTGTGTTGTGGCATGTGCTGCACGCGCCATCAAATAAACTAGTGTCGGCGCACGTGGGGCATATGCTGAGCACACGCCATTTACTGTTGGGCGTGTCGTTGAGCAATGTGTGTCACATGCACCGCAAATCACGCGCAGCTGACATTATCGCTGCAATGTGCTGACACAATGCTGACATCAGTCGTACAGATTTTTGTACAGTATTTTTCAAAAAAATAAAAATTTCAGATTTCCCATTAGCAGTTCGTCTTAAAATTTCAAATTTAAGATGGACTGCTTGCTGACTTCCAAGTCATTGAGTTGATCAATTAGCTCATAACAAGGTTGTTTTCACCCATCCAAGCCTGGTATTTTGGGTCTGACGGGTCGGTTGAAGCAGACGACATTGTGTTTAAGTAATTTTCTTTCTCTCTTCCTCTTATGAACATGAGCATCAAGTGAGATCATCGTAGATAATAATTCCCATTCAGTCTATGACTGACTAGGCTGGTTTGGGAGTTATCAGCACTATTCTGGAGAGAGGATGGGTTCAATGCTGATGGAGCCACACCAGACGAGCCAACGACAGAGATCTCCTCCGACTCGACCTGCATGGCTCTGATAAACCCAAATGAAATCATTCCCAAGTGTTCTACTATAGCTCTGATACCATAAACAAAGTGGGGAATTAATTTGTTAAATAGAAAGTATACAGCCATATATAGGCTATTACAAGTAGAAGTTTAAATCTAAAAAGTTATCCAGGTTTATCCAATCTAATCTAATCTAATCCCTTAAATTAAGGGATTTCAAACTTATTCTATATTAACTATATACAACCTATCTATATCTCAAAATAATCTAGTTACAGTTGTATAATATCTTGAGAGGAATATTAGTCATAATATCCCACCAACAATATATAATACGTTCCATAAGTAAATGTCTTCCTCTCTTTGGGATCTGTATTGAGGAATAGGTAGAATTCTCAACTCTTCAGGGAAAAGAGACCAATTTTCATTTTGAATTAATTTTTGAATTTCTTCTTTCTTGGAGAACCTAACCAGTGAATCCCTTGCTAATTGATTATGTATTGGAGCCCCTTGACTAGTCCATTTGTCATAACAAACTGAAATCCTATCCCCTACCCCTCCTTTATAAGTGACATGTTGTTACACTTCTTCTCTTAACCTAAGAATTTGGTTGAAAAACTACGAGTAGCTATCTTTAATTCTTATTGCCGATAAACTTTCACCTTTTAAGATATGGTTGTGAATTCATTTTATCTACAAAAATTCCTTTTCTCTCAAGATTCGACAGATTCTTTTAATCTTTAGAAATATGTTGCTCTTGCTGATTGTCTCCAACCCTAAACCTCCAACTTCCTTTGGTTGACATATGTGCTTCCAATTCACTTTAACCATTCCTTTCTCTCCTTTCCCTTTACTCCTTGGAAACTACTTCATCAATTTTTCCACTTTTTTAACTAGTCCTTTTGATAAGAATTTACGAGAGCACCAATAGATTTGCATTGACATTATAATATACTTCAAAATTTGAAGTTTACCTCCATAAGAAAGAGTTTTATTTATCCAAGATGCCAATATTTTTTATATATTTTCAATAAGAGGTATAAATTGTCTATATCTTAGTCTTCTCGAGGAGATAGGAATTCCCAATTTTAAGAGAGGAGGATCTTTTTTTTTTTCATTTCAGTGACTTGTGACAAGGAGTCTAAGAGTTATGTTGCACTTTTTGACAAAATGAAATAACTTTTTTGAAAGTTGGTGCTTAACTCAGATATATCCTTAAAACTTTGTAGAGCACTCATCAGTAAAGAAATTGATGATTTTTTTCCTTACTCCGAAGAATAAAATCATCTACAAAACATAAGCTTGTTAGTGATAGCAACTTACATTTAGAGTGATATTTGAAGTTAGGGGTGAATCAGTAGGTTGTTTTATGTGTTCTAATAGTGGGTAATTTGTAGTGGCTATGTTTTAGTTATATTCCATAAAGTCTTGTATGCACGTAATTTATAATAAATTACTTGATTAATTAATTAATTTTTATTTAAAATGTATTTAAAAACTTAAATTTAAGAAATTCAAATAGTTTATAAAATCAAAAATTAATTTAATATTATGACCAACTTTTTCTATTTCTTAATTTTGACTATAATATATAGAATATTATAAGAAGTTCTAAGTCTTTGTTTTTTAGAAAAATTAATTATATCCAAGTCAATTGATCTAAAGTATAAGTCTTATCTTAACAAAACTTCAAATCCGTCACCTGATAATTAATTTCTAAAGAATTTCTTTCTTTTTCTAGATTTTCATATATAGAAGAGTAAGAACCTTAGAAAAGAAATGCTAGATTAATTATGTAGACATAATTCCTAAAATGGATCACATAACCATGTAATTTATTTTTGAAACAAATTGTTATCTATGATGTGCCTTGCTACTTTTCTAATTGAAAAGGCAATGAAATATAATATATTTTAATATTTGTTTCATAATTAAACATTAATTTTTAAAATTTTTATTGCTTAAGATATTTGAATAAGCATTTACATTCTATGAATGATTCCTAATATTAATAATTTTGTGATTTTGCATATCACATTTGAAGATTTACTAATAATCTATTTATTCTAGGTACTATAAATGTAAAAGATAACTAATAAATAAATGTGTATAATTCTTTTATTGCATTTTTTCCTTTCTTCTCTTTAAACTTGATATTTTTCTTCCTTCAATGTTTGATTATCTATTTTTCATCTCTTAAATCCACATTTTGGTATCATAACTTGTTTGTTAAAATCAATTAATCACAAATTTCTTATCCTATTTTTAATGGAAAAAAACTATAAGATTTAGATAGTAATAATGGATACCTACCTAAAAGCTTTATATCTTTGAGAAGTTTGAGACAATTAAATTGTAATAAAACAGATTGCTTAGCATTGTTGACAATGTCAGGTTACTTGACATCAAAATTATTGATTATAGATGTCGAAAAAATTCTTGTAATGGTTTTTGAAAGACATGAAATATTTATAATGGTCTTGGAGAACACAAAGGATTTGTCTAAGATCATGTTGATAGAGTTACTAAATGCCTTAAAAACCCAAGACTAGTGAAGGCTTACAAGGCAAGATCATATGGTTGAAGGAGCCCTAGTAAAGCACCAAGAACCTGGAAAGAACAGGATAAAAAATTATAAGAAAAAATAGACATAAAGCAAGGAAAACACTATAAACAGTTAGCTTCAAAGCAAAGTATAAACTCAAAGAAAAACTATCCACCTTGTCAACATTATGACAGGACAAGTCATCGACCATTCAAATGCTAGAAGAGAGAAGTATAGTAAGTGCAATCAACTTAGATATGAACTTGTGATTTACAAAAGAAAATTTCAAAAGCAAGAAGCATATGCCAAGTTATTGATAAAGATGAACAAGACTAGATTTTTATGGCAATATGTTTTTCATTCAAAAGATATTTTTTTTCATTCTCGAGAAAATTTATATTTTTATGAATCTTCTTTGTTAATGGTATGGAATAATAGGATCATTGGAGTGAATACATAAATAAGTTTAAATCTAAAAAGTAGAATAGCCATCTTATTCCAGATGGAGAGAACAAAAAAACCCTAAATAATATTGAATTATAAGTATAAAAAAATTTGTGCCAAATGACTTGAATTTTATTACAAATGAATTTAGAAAATTCTTTTGTATTTCTAGAACCCACATTTTCTCTTTTAATTTTTTGTGATGTAAAACTAAAGTGACAAAAAAGAGAGAATTGATTTTTAGAATATTGGTTGATTAACAATGGTTATACAAACCACATAAGTTATACTACTAATCTCTTCAATGATTTGAATTCTAGTAAAATTATGAAGGTTAGAATAGGGAATAGTGGTTATATTCTTGAAAAAGGAAAATAAACCATCCCAATTACAATAGCTTCAAGTACAAAAAAATATTTTCAATGCTTTACATACTTGTCAATAGATAGAAAAAGGATTTAAAATATCCTTTGAAGATTGGCACTATCTTATTTATGATACTATTGTGAGGAGATTTTAAAGGTTAAAACAAGAGATAAAAGCTTCTCATTTGATCGAATAAAGGAGACAACAACTTATTACAATAAAGTTAATATCACAAAATTTGACATAAAAGACTTAGACATTGTCATCGTAAAAGAATGTTGAAAATAAAGGACATTAGGAGGTGTTTATTAGTGTCTGCTAATCATTGGAAAAAGCATATAAATTTAGTAAATCATTTTCTAAATTAACTTGGAAAGGCTCTAAAAAATTATAACTAATTCAAATGTAGTAGTACCCTAAATAACGCCATCGTTATGAGGTAGCATATAATATTTTCTTTCCATTAATGATTTTGTAAGAATATTCTATATTTTTTATTAAAATGTAAGTAAGATGTGGCCAGAGGATTTTGGAAGTTTAAGAACATAGTAGAAAATCAAAGTGGTTGTAAGATTTAAATTTCTAAGGTCTAATAATAGAAAAGAGGGTACATTAGTATAATTTAATTTATTCTATAAAGGTGATAACATCGAACATTAGTTTACAACTCCTTACACTTCATAAAAAATTAGAGTTGATGAAAGAAGAAATCAATTGATAATGGAGATGCCCAAATATATGTTGCATAAGGAGTTGCCTAAAATATTTTAGGCAGAAGCAACTAAGACTTTTTTTTTTCTACAAATGACTTCTAACTAATACCATTGAAGATAAAACTTCATTTGATACTGTATAAGTATAAAACTTCACTAAGTTTCCTTAAAACATTTGGTTGTGTATGTTTTACTCATATTCCATAGGGTAAGGGTCAAAAATTTGACAAAAAGGCAATTATAGACATTGTCATGGGTTATAGTTGAGTTTCAAAAGCCTACAAGTTATTTCATTTACAAATAAAAAAATGACCATCACTAGAGATGTACACTTTAATAAGATTAGATACAATTATATTGTTGCTAGAGCAATAACAATACATAAGACTTAAAAGTATTTTAGTAAATATCAAATTAATTTTTAAATGGCATGTTACATGAAAAAAAATTATATAGAGAGCATTTAAAGGGATCTATGAAATAAGATGAAAACATAAATAAATCCTACCTGCTCAAAAAGTTCCTGTATGGTTTGAAACAAGTGTTCTAATACAACATGATAATGTTGGTTTATGCCCCACAACTAATCACTTTGGTTATAGTTTAGTGACAAAATAGTTTAAAGCACTCTTTATCTTGTACATATTTAGATGCATATGATAAAGTTCATGAGATAATTATGTATTACAAATAAAATTATAATGAGATTATAATAATGAGATTCATATTGCATTTATATGTTATCCCTAAATTGTTCCTACTCATTATTCTATTAAGACTAGATATTAGTATAACGCAAAAGACTAACACATATTATGTTTTTCCTTATGAAAGAAGTAGTCGATCTCATAAACTAAAGTATGGAGATACTTAAACAAACGTGTGCATGCTTGTTAGAAAACAAGTTCACTGAACTGAACCGATATGAGAAATCTATTTGAAACATTACTTATATGTATATGAAAAATCTCATTATGATGATTGTATAAGTGATCATTTGGCTTATAGGTTTCTAAAGTTATCTAGTATAAAGATTGTTATGTTTTGATCCTATTTATGACCTATTTTGATCATAGGTCATTTAGTTGGTAGTCATTGGATGTAACATGAACTACATGGAGGTAATTGAGTGATCAAGATGGAATTCATCACCCTAAAGTAATAAGGGAGAATGTTTTGTTGTTATCAATTAGTATTGATTCGGGAATCTTTAGCTAAGGTTGAATGATATTTTATAAATAGTTTATAAATGTCATTAATTAAATCAATAACTAATAACAGAGAACTAATATGATTAGATTCAAAATAGAGTAGACATTAATTCTATTCTTTATATCTAATCGAAATATTGTATGATGAAATTATTGAATTATATGAAAAAATCATGCACAAAAAAGTTAGTCAAAACAAGTTTGACCTTCTTAGATATTTAGGTGGTCATGACATGTTGCTAATCAATCTTGATCTATAATTATACATTGTTTAATTGGAGAATTAAAGATAAATTAAAAGGATTTTTAATTTATCTAATTCTAATTATGAATTAGAATTATAATATATAATCATTGCAAATATATTTGAAACTTAATATGTCTCACATAAAGAACAGTTTGAAGAGAATAAAGATATTTTAATCAAGTTAGATTTGATTATAAAGTTTGACAAATTTTATAATTCAATATGAGATATTGGATCTTATTTGGGCTTAATTGATATTTAATTATAACTATTTATAATTTTAATTAAAGGATAATTAAAATTAGAATTTAATTTCAATTGAATTACTAAAATGTTCAAAAATTATTAATTGCTTAATTTTCACTGTAAGAGTTACCGAGTTCTCTCTATCTATTATGTGAATATCGTTAGAGGTCGGATACTTGTATAGCTACGGTAGTTGAGATGGATTAATTTTAGAAACAACTTGAGGGATATAACAATAATATGATCAAGATTTGAAATAAGGTACTAATTAAGATTTATGCATTATTATAATTTATGTGTTAATCATTTTATAAAATTAAAGTGATATTGGTGTTTGATAAATCAAAATATGAAAAAATTTTACAATTATTCCATTGTGGACGGGATCGGATCCCATCTTGATTTTCCACCCGATAAATGGATATTTGTTAAGCCTAAGCTCTATTGAAAATTTATTAAATCCGTTCTTTATGTAAAACATAAGGACAATGACTTTCTCATAGTATTCCTCTATGTTGATGATCTTTTAATTATTGCAAATAGTACAAAGCTAATTGAGGAGTTCAAACAAAAAGTGATGGAGGTTCTTGAATAACATATCTTAGTCTTATAATCTATTTTCTTGGAATAGAAATCAAATTAATGAAAAATGAAGTGTTCATCTTGTAAAAGCAATATGCGAAGAAAATACTGAAGAATTTAGATTAACAAGTGCGTAATGATAAATCCACCAATAAATCAAAAGGAGAATATAAATAACATCATACTAATAAAGTTGATGAAGGTTATTATAGTAGTTTGATTGTATACCTAATATATCTAATTGCAGTAAGATCAATTCGGTGAAAGTCTCTTATCTCGATTTATACATTATCCAAGTGCAATGAATTTAAGAGTAGTAAAAAAAATATTAAAATTTATAAAAAAGTACTATTGGTTATAGTATCAAGTTGGAGTAGTTTTAAGACTTTAAGTTGTGTGGCTTCTTAGATAATAACTAGGTTGGATCCATTGGTGACATGAAAAATACTTTAGGATATTATATTAGTCTATATTTATGAGTTTTATCATAATGCTAAAAAAAAAAGCAAGAGATTGTAGCTTAATCCATTATAGATATGAAATTTATAACAACAACATCAATAGAAAATCAAGTTTTGTGGTTGAAAAAGGTTATGTATGATTTATACAGAGAGAAGAAGATATAACACATCAATTTTTGACAATTAAGCAACAATTTCAATATCAAATAATACGATATTTTACGGAAAAATAAATATTTTAAGAATGAATTCTACTTTTCGAGGAAAATATAATAAAATAGAGAAATAAACTTTAGTTTATTGTTGGCAAACTTGTACACAAAACTACTTTCAATTAATCATTTTGAATTTTTTAAGGTAGAGAATTGGATTTGAAATTTCTAAGGTTATTAGGAGAAGTGTTAAATATTTACTTTAAGATTGCAAGTGAACTTTTTATTGTTTAAATTTTAAATAAATATTTTTAGTCAAAAATAAAAATAAATTGCTTTTTTTGTGATTTTATTTTAAAGATTTAACAATTTTTTGTTAGTATTATTAATGTAAAGAACAATTGATAAGTAAGATGTGTAAAATTCTAGAATTACATTTCCTATCTTTGTTCTCTTTAAAGTTTTACTCATTTCAAACTTTGATTCTATGCTTTTCATGTCTCACGTCCACAAAATTCAAT
>JANSVA010000005.1:44448432-44472892 GCA_025504915.1 Erythroxylum reticulatum
ATTTTTGATTCTAATTAACCGAGAGTCATGGAATTTCATTTTAGCTTAGAAATCGGATTCAATGATGGGCCTTAAGCTGACCAATTTTTGTTGAGAGGGATTAAGGTGAATTGTTCAAAAATTGTTCGAAAGGAAGTGAATTAAGTCCGATTTGAGTTTTCTTTTGTGGTGAGGAATTCCTCCCTCCTGGGATGCGCGTCCAGATGTCACGTAGGACGTCGAATCCGTAATCCATCGAGGAGGGGTCCCAACATTGATCCATGATCAAACATCCACTGCGAAACCACTTCTTTTTCTTTCCTCTTTGATAGTCTCTTTATTACTTATTTAAGTGTTCGACATTGGTTAAATAACACAAATCCCTTAGTAAAAGATCTAGTGATAATGAAACTTTTTCTTTATATGAATTATACAGGGCAAGTGTCTCACAGTTTCAGGTAAAGAATCTCAAAATGCATCGAAGAGCTAAGTTCTAGGTTCTGAAATGATTTAAAGGCTAGGCTCTTTCAACAGCTTAGATTTCGGGAAATAAAAATAGTTAAGGAAAGTTTACTCTTCAGGATGGAGTCCCTAGACCAGGAGGGACACCATTTCAAACATGTGCGCACCCGCAAGTGTGAGGAAGAACCCGCATCACGCCCTAAGCCGTCTTACAGCATTGTAGTGACAGGGGAAGTGTTGGAAACCGTAACTCCCAACGACAGTGCCTGGTCAGTAGTCGTCAAGTTACTTGATCGCCGGATTAGATTTCGTATCCTCAGCTTACGGTTGAAGACCATGTGAAACCAGAGAGGACCGATGAAAATTGTGGATCTGGCGAACGACTATTTCGTAGTGAGGTTCAAGGAAGACGATGATTACCTAAAGGCATTGACGCATGGCCCATGGGTGATCTTTGGACATGTGCTATTAGTTAAAAAATGGGTGCCAACGTTTCGACCCTCGCAAAGCCATATCAATCGAGTTGTGGTGTGGATTAGGTTCCTAGACCTCTCTATCGCGCAATACCATCCTAGGATAGTAACATCCTTAGGTAATCTGGTGGGGACTAAGGTGTAAATAGACGAAGCTACTCTACAGGCACACCTGGGAAAGTTCGCAAGGCTTGCTGTAGATATTGATTTGAGCTCCCTGTTGCATACCAGTGTGAAGCTAGATGGCAAGACAATCCTGGTAGCTTACGAAGGTCTACCCCAACTCTACTTTACATGTGGCATGGCAGGTCACGAAGCATCAGCTTGTCCTTAGCGTCAACAAACTACTCCGGAACCACAACAGTAGCAACGAGAGGAAAGCCAATGGGCGGAAACTCCAACGAGTATGGCCCTTGGACATAGGTACAAAGGAAGCATCCATGCCAATCCATGTAACGTCAAGATCAGTCTGGAAGCACCAGGAAGGCGACACACAAAGGGGGCTCGAGGTACTCCATCCTGACAGAACATGAAGGCATAGAAAATGAGGCTGAGGCACAGAAGGAGGCCCCACAAAATAGTAACCCCTTTAGATTTGGACAACGGTTCATTTTGGTAGAGGTAATTGGTAAAGGCAAACAACCTCAACAGGGGCCAATGTTTACAGCTACTGGGCCCAAACGTAAATCAAGGAACGGCTCAAGAGGATAAATGGTAGCCCCAATTTAGAAAACTCGGGAAGAAAGTTCTCGGACCAGGGATCATCAGGAACAAGGACCGTCTATTGTCCTTCGATTTCAAATTTAACCCACCCTACAGGAAAAACATTTAGTGATTGAAATTACCTCCCATACGAAAATGGTTTATGATAGTCAATTTATCGAGGATAGAGCTCCAGTGATTAAGGAGCGACTCCAGCTAATGGAAGAAGTCGAGGATCAGGAGGCGATTCGTAATATCAGGGCGGATACCACAATCCCTCTTATCGAACCTCCAGATCTAGTAACTGGATCAGGTGAACCGGATGACCTAACTCAAATGCGAACCGATGAGGAGCTTGAAACGTCACCACAGGTCGATAGCAACAAGGCAGCTCACGCAGGAGGTACAGTTCACACATAGTCGTAAAGTAGATTGTTCCCTTTAATTTTATAATTATGTCGATTATTATCTGGAACTGTCAAGGGGCAGGGGGAACTAGATTTCATGCCATCCTACATAATTACTTGCGTATTTATAAACCTGGTATCCTAGTTTTGTTGGAAACCCGAATTAGTGGTTTTAGGGAAAACGTAGTAGTCCACACTTTGGGTTTTGATTACTCGTTTAGAGTAGAAGCTGTAGGTTTCTCTGGAGGGATATGACTTTTATGGAAGGCTGATTTTGATATCTCAGTATTAATAGCCCATCGCCAATTTATTCATACCACCATCAAGTATGCTTCTTATTCCTTTGATTTTACAGCAATTTATGCTTAGCCCGTAAATCGCTTCTCAAACCTTTCTCTGGCTAGTTTTAAGTTGGCAGGACACTCTACTCATAGACCCTAACTCGTAGGCAGGGATTTTAATGCTAAAATGGAACTCTCGAATAAACGTGGAGGTGCCAGGTTAGTGAGGGTGGTGAACAAACAGTTTCAAGATTGGGTGCATGGGTGTGAGCTTCATGATCTGGGATTTGTTGGCTCTAAATTTACGTGGTGCCGAGGAATGATTCAAGCTAGACTAGATAGAGTTTTTGGCTCTACAGCTTGGCTATCAACGTTTCCTCAAACAGTGAATCATCATTTACCCTTTATGGGGTCAGACCATCGACCCATGTTGATTCACTTACAAAGACCACCACCAAGAACACCAGGATCCCCAGTGTTTAGATTCCAGAATGCATGGCTAACACATCCAGGTTTTGATGATGTGGTAGCAGAGCATTGGTTACCAGCCGAGTAGACAATGAGTAAATCTTTAGCCACTTTCTCCAACCAACTCATGAGATGGAATAAGTTAGATTTCGGTAATATTTTCCACCGAAAAAAAAGATTGCTAGCATGGTTGGAGGTCATTCAGAGGGTCATGGCGGTCTGCAACTTGGATTCACCCTTAGCCTTGGAGGAAAAGCTGAGTGAGGAGTGTGAGGAAGAAGTTTTTTGGTATCAGAGAGCCTGATGTGAATGCATTTTGAAGGGCGATCGGAATACTAAATACTACCACACTCTCCCTCTTGCTAGAAGAAAGAAAGTGAAAATAAAGCGCCTTACTGATTCAAATGGGTCACAGATATCAGATCCAGATCAACAGGGCCTTTTAGTAAGAAATTTTTTTATCCAACTTTATATTGTCGAAGAAGGGACTCTCCATTGTTTTCCGACCTCTGGCACTTTTCCTTCGCTTTCAAAAGATAGGATTCATGACTAAATCTGCCAATCCGTGAAATCGAAGTCAAGAATGCGTTTTTTGATATGAATCTTAATAAAACCCCTAGAGTCGATGGTTTCAATCCTTTATTTTTCCAAAAGCAATAGGGGAAGGTTGGCCCCAAAGTAGTGGAATATATTCAGGAAGTTTTCAGACTGGAACATTGGGAAAAGGATTTAAATCAAACCATTCTGGTTTTAATCCCCAAAATCCCCTCCTTGAATAGTATCTCTCATTTTCGACCGATTAGCCTCTGCACTGTGCTCTATAAGACCATTTCTAAATTTATTATGAATCGTCTAAAAAATCAAATTGAGCATCTAGTGGAGGCGACTCAATGCAACTTTATTCCTGATAGGCAAATAACAGATAATATTATCATTGCTCAGGAGGTCATACACTCGATGAGCAAGAAAAAGGGGAAGATCGGGTATTTTGCGATTAAGGTAGATTTGGAAAAAGCATATGACAAAATTTCCTGGGATTTTATTCAAAACACTTTAACGGACATTGGACTACCGGATAATCTAATCAACGTCATTATGAAGTGCGTGACGACGGTTTCTATACAAGTCGCTCGGCAAGGCACCTTTATTAATTCCTTCAGTCCTTCACGAGGTATTCGGCAAGGCAATCCGCTCTCGACTTACCTTTTTGTTTTGTGTATAGAAAGGCTAGGTCACCTAATTTCAAAGGCGGTGGGACAAGGACTCTAGAAAATCGATAAAGTTGAGTCCTACAGGGCCTCCCATATCCTACCTCTTTTTTGCAGGTGACCTTGTCCTCTTTACTGAAGCTACGAATTCCTATACGCATATAATAGCAAGAACACTGGAGGTATTTTGCAAAGCCTCAGGACAAAAAGTAAACACTGAGAAAACTAGGATTTTTTTTCTTCAAGAATGTTTCTCCAGCATCCGCAAGCCGCCTCAGTCAAACCTTGAACATAACCAGTACGAACAATCTTGGGAAGTACTTAAGAGTTCCGTTGATTCATGAGCGCATCACGAGACATACCTATCAACACATCTTAGATAAAACTCAAAAGAAACCTTCAGGTTGGCGAGCAAAGGTTTTGTCCCTAGAAGGGAGAGTTTAACTTGATCAGTTATTTCATCCCTCCCCATTTTCACAATGCAAACAGTGAGACTTCCGTGGCAACATTGCGATGATTTGGAACGCATCATGAGAGATTTTATATGGGATTCAACGGGTGAGCATAGGAAAATGCATCTAGTGAAATGGGACACAGTGTGCTAGCCCAAAAAAGCAAGAGGTCTAGGCATTAAACGTATTCGTTTTTCCAATGACGCTCTATTGACTAAGCTAGGTTGGGCTTTGATTACTCAACCCATAGCTTTATGGGTCAAGATATTAAGGGCTAAATATCAATTAGATCCCTCGCCCATCCCTTCCACTCTCGATAGGAGAGGAGCTTCAGTTATTTGGAGAGGTATCTCCGCAACTTGGCAATTTGTTCGCCAAGGGCTAAAATGAAAATTGGGTAATTGGAGAAGTATTTTTCTTCTGGTTGGATAATTGGGGGCCACTAATTTCAGTGGTGACCTCTCCAATTCCAGAGAGCGCTCTTTACACTACAGTTGTGGATTTTACGAATGAAGTCAACACCTAGCAATGGAATCTGTTTCAACAATATCTTCTTCCCACAGTCTGTATGAATATTACAGCGATCCATCCAAATGTAGAAGAAGCAGCGGAAGATACCATAATTTGGGGTTAAACAAATCATGGGAGGTTTACAGTGGCGTCCGCCTATGATTTAATTGAAGGCAATACTATGACTATGAATAGCAGTTATTGGCAATTAATCTGAAAATGGGCAGGGCCCTAGCAGATTAGGGCTTTCTTTTAGTTATTGGCGAAACAAAAGCTACTAACCAATCAACAGTGAGTGGCTCGCCATCTCACAATGGATAGCAGGTGTCACTTTTGTAGGTATGAAGAGTCAACTTTGCATGCCATTCGAGATTGTCTACGAGTGAAAGTATTCTGGTGTAAATTTCCCTCAGAGGTAGTTGATACGGAATTTTTTCAACAAGATGTGGAGCAATAGGTGAAATCCAACCTTATAAAACACTCACAAGTGCAACAGTTGCAATTGGTTATAATCTCTGGAATAGCGTGCTAGTTTTTATGGCAATGACGAAACAGAAGCATTTTTTAAGCTGATTTTGATTGGCCAGATGACAGTAATAGAGCCGGGCCAGATGACGGTAATAGAGCCGTTATAGAATATGTTAATTGGATAGTCAGGACAAAGGCTGTGGAAAGCTGTGTATATAAGGCTCAAAGGTTACCAATGGGGTAATTTTATTGGTTGGATCAAACCGATAGAAGGCTGGATCAAGTTAAATACAGTTGGTGCGATTAAACAAGAGACTAACATTGCTACTGCTGGAGGTGTGCTTAGGGATTGCCACGATCAGCGGTGCGGTAGATTTCTCCAACACATTGGAAGGGGCTCGTCTTTAGCTACCGAACTCTGAAGAGTCCAATCGAAACTTACCCTGACTTGGACGATTGGCTATAAACAAGTTATCGTCGAAATGGATTCCTTTGAAGTTATATATATTCTTTCCTCTTCCATTATAATTTCGGCTAAGTATTATTCCTTGGTAGCAGTTACCCGTGATTTACTCCACCGAATTTGAGAAGTGAAATTTCAACATGTGTATCACGAAAGAAACCAGTGTACTAATAATATGGCCTCTCTCGCAATTATCCAATCCAGGTCTACATATATTTTAAGAGCCTCCTACAATCATCATGACACACATAAATAGAAATATTGCAAATCATTGCACTAGTTAAAGTATTTGTTTTGTCTGTTTGATTTTTTTTCTTTGTAACCAAAAAAAAAAAAACTCTTTTAGCAACATCAAGTAATTTATGCAAGAAAATCTTTTGGGCCGCTTAAGGAGAAAATATCCTTAGGCCCAACAAGCAACCATCCCTCAACATTTAAAGTTAATATAAAATTCTCCTTTTCTATCCCACTTTACTTATTCTATCATTAACCATCCTCTTAAATTATATAATAATATTATATTTCATTACATTTCATTAATAAACACTAATCCAAATATAGCCTAAAGCATCACTTAGTTTCATCCTACAACATCCGGCTTAGATACTTCCCCGTGTACTCCAAAAGTCCACCTAACTTGCTAAATAACAAGGGTCCAAGTAAAACAAGATTTCATTATCTAAAGGGCCAAACTCAAGGTACAAATCCAAAAGATAGTAGAATCAAGATCCAAAACATAACTTGAAATAGCTTAACTTCATGCCTAAATATGTAATATAACGTAAAACAAAAATATCATAAACAAGATTATGTTGGCCAATGAATCCTTACAGAGCTAAAAAACACATTCTCGCTGCTACATTGATCTGCAAACACACATGTGGACCATAAAATCGACAGTGATTTGCAGAAAAACATGTAAGACGCTAGCACCTCAACGCTTTCCACCTCCACCACCAAGCTTAGGACCCTTTGATGCACCGCCCTTGCCCACATTACCTTTGACTTGTGTTTTCTGCGATTTAGCCATCACTTCTGCCTTCTTTGCTTTCTTTTCATCCTTGGTTTTCTTGATCCTTTCCTTAATTTCACTGCATAACACATTCAGTAATCCGTATGAAGTTGCATTGCATGAGTTTGGGAGCTAAATAATCAAGCTACTATAATACATAAGGAAATCCGGCATCAACACAGATCACACACCGGAGAGCAGCCTCCCTGGCAGCATCACGAACTTCTGGTTTTTCAGTTCTCCTCTTCTGGATAACCTCCAAGGTGGCACCAACAATGGATCTGGAGTATGGCTTCTTAGTGGTACGTCTCCTCTTCTTTACTGCCTCTTGGGCAAGATCCTTCACAAATCAAAGTAACACATGTAATTGCAACTTCGAACAAGCTACAAGCAAAGTTCAGGGGAGTAAAACTATCAGCTAACTTAAGCTGGATTATAACAACAAAAACAAACAAATTGGGAGATCCAAACTCTGACTCATCAAAGATCTTAACAGGCTAGCGAGCAACAGGGAATCAGGTTGCACATTCCACACCACTATCATCACTTAAGGTAGTAATACATAGCATCCAAACATCAAAACTCGTAAATGAAAATAGTATTCCATGTTGCCTAATCAAGTTCACCTTCTTATGCTGTTTCCTGTACATCGCTGTCCAGGTAAGCTTGGATGGCTTCAACCTGTTGTGGAAGTATCTTTTGCATTTTGAATTTGCAAACAGGAAAACCTAAACAAAGATACACCCACATTCCACAAAATAATCAGTACACTACCCTACAGAAATCAGCGCACAATCAAACAAAAAGGTTAAATCTAAAAGGTCAAAGCTTTGCGATAACCTGAGAGTCGGAACGAATAAATCTGATGCCTTTCCCAGGATAAATTTTGGCTCCACTGAAACGACAAAGCTCCGTCCTGATACGAGATTAGAACCCAAGTAAGAAAATGAACTCGAAGCATTTGCGAAATCTTGTCCACCACATGCCTTATTCTTTTGAACAGAATCAAATCTACATATAGTTTCTTCTAAAACAAACATGAATTCATCATGCAGAGTTACAGAAAGAGAAAGAGAGAGTACTTGAGAACCATGGCTGCTTGCCGCTATGCTGTTGTTACTGGTGCCGCTTGCTGTTGTACAAATAAACCCTAGAAGAAGAAAATAGATATTCTTTCTTATATATCCTTCCTATTATTTTGGTAACTCTCCCTGTCTTTTGAATTAATCACGGAACTACCTTACCAATCAAGAACAAACCGGCCCAATAGAGCAACTTGTGATGACTAAGGCCCAAATCGATAACTTCAAGCCCATGCCACTTGGATTCTTATAAAATTTGAGTTTTCATGAAATTTAAGATAAGATAAGGAAATTATTTTATGTTAGGAGTTGTGTGTTTGTGTTTTTTTTTTCTGATGTCCTTTTCTTAAAAAATGAGATACGTCACTAAAATATATTTATGGTGATTTTTTGTTTCTTAAAAATAAAAAGTGGAATCAAACTTCCTCTAAATTTATTTATTTTTATTTTATTTCTAATTTTTATCTTTTTTTAAATTTAGTAAAAGATTTATTTGTTTAAGGTTTTTATTTTTGTTTTGATTTTGGTTTTGTATAATTTTTAAAAATTATAAAAAGTATTTTTTTATTACTAATTTTCTTTATTATTTACTATTTACTAAATATATATTATTTAATCATTAAATATATTAATTATTAATAACAACTATAAATAATTTAATTTAATACTATATGTTTACTTAACTAAAATTAGTTATTAATATAAAATATGAATAATTTAATTTTACTTAATAACTTTATTTAGCTTTTGTAATTAAATTAGATAAATTTAATTTAATTATTATTAACAAATATAATCAAATTTTAAAACATCTTCAAAATATATAAATTTTAAATAAAATTTGACTTAATAATTAAAATATATTTAATAATTTTTGAATTATTTACTTTAATATAATAAAATAATTTTTAATAACAAATATTATATAAGAGATTAAAATAAATTTATCTAAAAATAATAATAATATAATTATACTGATACTAATATCTTCATTTTTGTTTAAAAAGGAAACTGGGAATAAAAAATGAAAACTACCAAAAAGTCCCTAAACTTTTCAATAACAACACAATATGCACGCTTGGACTGATGATTTCCACTAAAGATGGACATGACTTGTATCAATTATTGATACTCATTGTCAATTATAGACATTATTACTTTAAAATGTAAGTTTATGTTAAAGGCTTCCAATCCCAAATATATAATGTTGGCTTTATTCACAAGCAAGAAACAAACTAAGCATTATAAAACCTTCATAATTGTTATGCTTCTTACACCCATTCTCAATATTAATATAAAATACAATATCAACAATAATACTTAACAGAAATTTCCCTTAAACATGATATTTGAAAATTTTAATAGTACATAATCTTATGTTTAACTAGTAAATTAATTGTTTCTAAATAACCGATATAAAACTAATTATAAATTACGAATTTATAAATTAAATTAACAAATGGAATCATATTATTTAGGAGTGTTTTGTAATATCAACTTTTATCGCTAAATAAAATAGGAAAAACAAATTTCTCTCTCTAAAGTACTAATTATCCAATTCCAACCCCCACAAGAAAAGGGGAATATGACGAAGAATTGAACATGACGCCTCACTCGAGTTGAGCCTAATACATTTACATGAATGAAACCAAGTCCTGCTCAAAGATTTAGACCCGAACCCGCCACCCGTTTCGGACACAGCGAAGAAAAAGGGAGAAGCGAAAGACGCTTGCCAAAGCCCAAAAGCTGATAACTGAAACCAAAACACTGTTTAAACTAGAAATTTCCACTCCGCCCTGCCCTCGCCGCCGGGGACCGAAACTTGGATCCGTATTGGGTGAACACGAGCTCCACAATCCTTTGAACCTGCAAGTACCGAGAAGAATGGACGAGAAGAAGCAAGCCGTTGTGGCGGAGGAGGAGCCGGAGGATCGGAGCAGCGAGAGCGGAGATTACACGTCGGAAGACGAAGGGAGCGAGGATTATCGACGAGGTGGTTACCACGCTGTCCGAATCGGCGATACTTTCAAGAACGGTCGTTATGTCGTTCAGAGTAAGCTCGGTTGGGGACATTTCTCCACCGTATGGCTTGCTTGGGACACGCACAAATCAGTACTTTACTCTCTTTTTCTTTTCTCACTCACTACTCTCTTTTTTTTTCAGAAGCTTCCTGGATTGTGTGGTGTTTGTCCTGCTATTTGTGTCATTTGCAGCTCTTGTTTTGTTCTCTGTTTGGCTGATTTGGGAGTTCTGATTTTCGTTTTGTAATTTAGTTTGGACAAAAATTGAGAGGATTGTACTTTTCTGTCTTTGGTCGAGTACATAAATTAGTTCGGTTTTGTAGTTCGATGAACTTCCGTTGCTTGTTTACTGTTATAAACATGGGAGTGTAATTCTTGATCTAGGTGAGCTCACAAAGGAGCGTATAGTTAAATTTTGATAAACAATCATAGATAATAATTTTGTTACTAGCGACATGGTGAATTAGAAAAAAAGAATGAAAAAACAACTTCCTGTGTTAATTTGATTAAAATTCGTCGAAATGTCAACTAGTCTTTTTCCGAGTGGTAGGAATTGGTGCCGCTGGGCTTTTGCCATTGCTCATTCACTTGTCTCAGAACCACATTGTTTGTGCTCGATTCTAGTCTAACTGTGATTTGTATGGAGGTTTCTTTCTTTTCCGCTGGGATGGAACATAAATTGTCGATCTGTGGTTGTTCGAGTGTTTGGATTGTGCTACTTTATTTTGCCAAGAGAATATGTAGATAGCAAGTTATGAAATTATCATATTCAAGCTTTCAGATATCATCTCTTGACCCCAAAAGTACATTCGGGGTAGTGTGTCAAACTGACTTAGTTGAGTTCAGTGTTTTTATCATTTTGAAAATGAAAACTAAAACAGAAAAAATAATTTAAAATATAATGAAAGATTTTTTAAAAAATTTTGTAATTATATCTCTTAGTGCAATGGATTTTGAAATCTAATCCTGTTTTTAGGGTTGTACAGTCAATAAGTGATTTCAGAAATGGACCATTCATTGTAAAATCTGTCCATTGCATTCTTTACGAAGGAGAGATACAGAAGGTTTTGGTGAACAAATTGGAACATCAATTTTCCTTCCGTAACTGAAGGCGGAAAGAGAAAACTAGTCGTTCTTTTGTTATGGAGGGAATTACAGATTTGAGAGCCAGACTATGCTATATGTGCATATGCATTTATTTTTCTTGGCAAACTCTGAAGCTGCCTCCAGGGGTTATCATAATGCTTTGGGACCATGAAAGTGTTCATTGTTTGATATTTGATAAACAGGCTAAGATGCTAGATCAGTAGACTTTTACTTTGGATGCATGCTATTCTTCCATCGCACTGAAGCTGTGTATTTATTCCAAAAAGAAGGAGGGTGAAATTTCTTACGTCATTTTGACCAGGCAAAAAGCTTTTTTTCTGTTGGGTTTGAAGTTTTTTATGGTTGAATGGAAAATGTTTAACAAGATCAATATTCAGATATAAGAAAGATTATTGTCTTGGGGAAATTCTATGGATCAGTTTGAGGGGTTGGAAGATTGAATGAATATAGCAAGGAACCATGTTGAAATGACCTTTTTTGTTGTGAAGGCCTTGATATTAATTTATTTTCTCTAAAAGTTTCTTGTTTCTGAGGCATCAAACTTTCAAAGTTTTAGGTACATAGGATGGGACCCTGAATACCTCTTCAACCCGGCATGCATTATGGCTTTCATTACGTCAATTGGAAAAGAAATAATGCACCATTTTTTTGTCTTTTCGAAATTTAGGTTGGTTTAATAATTTTGGTAAGTGTTCTTTAAGGCATATTATCTTGTCCCTAACACCGATTCCTTCATTAACCTTAAATATGCAGCATTATGTAGCATTGAAGGTACAAAAAAGTGCTCAGCATTATACTGAAGCTGCAATGGACGAGATAACTATCTTGCAACAGATAGCAGAAGGAGACCCTGAAGATAAAAAATGTGTGGTAAAGCTTTTAGATCATTTTAAGCATTCAGGTCCTAATGGACAACATGTTTGCATGATATTTGAATACTTGGGGGATAATCTTCTAACCCTCATCAAGTACTCGGATTATCGTGGAATGCCCATTGATAAGGTTAAGGAGATATGTTTCCACATCTTAGTGGGATTGGATTACTTGCATAGGCAGCTTTCAATCATACATACAGATTTGAAGCCAGAGAATATATTGCTATTATCAATGATAGATCCATCAAAAGATCCAAGGAGATCTGGTAATCCTCTTATTCTTCCTAATAGTAAGGACAAGAGTACATTGGAGTCTGGGATTACAAAATTAAATGGGGACTTAACTAAAAACCAGAAGAAAAAGATTCGAAGAAAGGCTAAACGAGCAGCTCAAGGGTGTGTGGGGAAGGAAATTTCTGTTGAAGCTGATGCTGATCAGGAATCATATGCTGCAGAAGGGTCTCCTGCAAATGTAAAAGGAAATGCAGGTTCTGCTGACAACCTTCCTACTAGTTCTGACAATATGAATAGATCATCTTGTGCTGATGGGGCAAAGGACCCTGGGTCAGGAACTTTGACTAGCAAGAGGGGAAGCCGCTTGACCAGGCGGAGGCTTTTGGCCTCAGTTGATCTGAAATGCAAATTGGTGGACTTTGGAAATGCATGCTGGACATACAAACAATTTACAAATGATATACAGACAAGACAGTATCGATGTCCAGAGGTGATCCTTGGATCTAAGTATTCTACGTCGGCAGATCTTTGGTCTTTTGCTTGCATTTGTTTTGAGCTTGCAACTGGTGATGTGCTCTTTGATCCACACAGTGGTGACAACTTTGATAGGGATGAGGTGAGCTTTTGTGGTGGAACTCTTTGTGCTAAGCAGTTGCTAGAAAAATAATGTCTATTGCATGCCAAATGTTACTCACTGCAAGATACGTATATGTTATTTCTTCATGTTCCTGAACACTGCAGCACTTCTTTCCATCAATAGCTTTCATTTCTCTTTGTAATATTCACTGAATTAATTTCAGAAAGAAATGGAAAAAAAATGCAATGTGATAGTTCTTGCTGTAGTTTATTCCTTTAGGAGGGTAAACGTTGCAAAATCCCTTGGCTTGAGGAATCTGGAAATGCATTATTTCTGAAAGTTTTTGCAACACTCTGGCCTCCTCCCTTTCCCACTATGCTAGTTGACTGGCTGATAGAGATAGGGGGAGGGGGAGACCGAGATTTTGTCTTTTATTGTCTAACTGATTTTTTTTCCATAGTTAATTGATGAAAAATTATTATCAAGCAAGTGATTTGATCTACGTACAAGTTTTTTCCTAACTACAATTCTGCTGGAAGTCTGACTAGAAAACTAGGGATTACATGATAAAGAAAGGATACTTTGGGAAATGTTTTATAACTTGCAAATGCAGAGATGTAAATATGGACAAGTCTACCTGGTCAAAATTAGAGATACTTCAGAGTTATGATTTATAAATTGATCCCGACAGAGCTAAAATGCCAAAACTGTTTCCCTTAGTGGAATGTTTTGAATTTAGTCATGCAATTGGTCGGACATCCCAGTTAAGTTTCTGCAAGTAACCTCATATGTCTTCATATAATGAAGCAAATGTGGTATATTCTTGCCGGTTATGTGATATCTACCAAGTATGTACTTTCTAACATTTATCAGGGATGCTGTGTTACAAATTTATATTTCCACCTCCACTGGACTTGTATCCTCTTGTTATCTTCCACTTTTTGTTGTTCTGGAATGATGATGATTTCACTTTTCAGATTTGTCTTGAGCATGTAGTCCTGCATTGGTTGTCTACTTGTTTTGATGGCTGGTATATACTTGATTTGTCTGCTGATCGGGCTCATTTACTTCATCTCCATTTCGAAAATTTTAGTTTTCTTTTGGCATACGTGACTTCTCATTGTCATGTAGCTATTATCCATTGTTGTGCATGTCCATACACTCTTTTTCCCAGATGTAGTTACTCGCGGCAGCAACAGTCCATGTGGAGGAAATAAGTTGCCATATTTTGTGTAAGCCTCTGTAGCAAAGTAGCTGGGAACATCCATCCACAGAATTATCATGAGAACTAAAATTCGTAGATTTAGTTGCTTCCTGCAACTGTCCACAAGTAGGGAATAAGTTGGCATATGTTGTCTTTGTAGCAAAGTAGCTGGGCAACATCCATCCACACGAATTATCATGAGCACTAAAATTCTTCTACTACTGACTAACATATTTTGGCCTATCTTTATCAAATTCTTGCTTTCACGTCTTTGTCCTGTTGAGTGAATTTTCAGATTTAATGTCCTTATTCTGATCCTGGACCCTAATTAACCTTGATGATGATCAATAAGGAACAATTGTGCCCAGCAAATGCAGTCTCTATGTATTATAAATGATATCTGTTGATTCATGGAGAATTTCTTATTGTCTTAACCTAATGCCACTATAACTTCTTGTGTATTTATTCTTGACTTTATATATTAATGAACGATATTGCATTGCATGTCTACTTTGGTTGTTTTGCCAACAATGGATATGAAGCTTAAAATTTGGGACGATTCCTCTACTTCTGAAAATCATGAACGCATTGGAATCTAACATTCTCATGCTCATGGAATCCTATGGTAATATGTGCCTCTTGATTTCGTGCTAGTTAATCTATGTTCTTTCTGCTGCTTAATAACTTTTGCCTCCTTGGTTCTTTTCTTTGAAGAAGACATAAACTCTGATGTGGAGAGAGAGGATTTCTTTTTGAGAATGAGTTGTTGGTATAACATTGTGGATCAATCATTTATATCTTATTGCCATTGGTACAATCGGTCAATAGTTTTGTTCAGGCTTAGTGGCAGAGTTCAGTTGCTTTAATTGCCTTTCTCTGGAATCTCAAGTACTCCTGTATTGATCTTTCTTGAGGGATGCTTGTACTTAAAGCGTCCTTTCAGATTGTTAACATATTGACTTGTATCGTCTATGGCCTTAAATGTTTTTCCAATCATGTAATTACTGTTATAGGGCTTCGTTAATTCTAGTCAAATTTAAGCATTTCAGGATTACAGGCGTCTCTTCTTTATCTGTTTCAGGACCACTTGGCTTTGATGATGGAACTTCTTGGTATGATGCCCCGTAAGGTGAGACACATCCCATATGATCAATTTAAATCATCTTTTATGACAGTTGAAACTATGTTAAGTGTGAAATGTTGGCAATTATATTCAGATTGCCTTAGGTGGTCGCTATTCCCGGGACTTCTTTAATAGATATGGTGATCTGAGACATATACGTAGATTGCGTTTCTGGCCATTGAACAAGGTTCTCGTTGAGAAGTACGAATTTAGCGAGAGAGATGCAAATGACATGACTGACTTCTTGGTTCCTATTCTCGATTTCATTCCTGAGAAGCGGCCAACTGCGGCTCAGTGCCTTCTCCATCCATGGATCAATGCAGGTCCTCATCTTTTGGAGCCATCTGCACCTTCTAATCAAAACAATAATGTGGAAAGTTTAAGTGATAAAAAGAAGAGGGAGAAAGATGAGAGGGAGGCAATGGAGTCCGGAGTGGGGAACATTGCCATCAATGCAGATTCTAGGGCAAGTAAAGATAGCCCATCTGTTAGTAAACCTTCCAAGGCAACCACAAGTGGTTCATCAAAGTAGAACAGGATACTGAATGACTAGCAATTCACCCTTTTCCTGTTATGTCCTTATGAAATTCTTCGCACCAGCAGGTAGTGTTCTTGCGAGGCATGACATGCCTCCCGTTATCTATTCGATTGGATTTTATATTAGATTGCGGGATGGCAACCCTTTGGTGGTATTGGGACCACAAGATCATTTTCGTTGATGATCAATTCCTGGAGTAGAGGCCTTTCATAGCCTCATGCAGAAAGGTCTAATGAAGCGGCTCTTACAAGTTGTCATTGCTTAGTCTAATGAAGCGGCTCTTACAAGTTGTCATTGCTTGTCTCGCTATTATTGTTTACTTGCGTGATTCATGTAACATCCTCGATCCTGGACTATATAGGGACATTTTAATACATTAATGAACGCCCTTTTGGGCAAGACTAGCGTTATTTCTCATTTAAAGATTGGTTTGCAGTTATTTCTCATTTAAAGATTGTTTTGCAGTTATTTCTCTGCCCTAGTTCCTAATCCATTCAGTTGCTAAACTCGCCATTAAAATGGACTCTTATACGACCTGTTGCAGTTGACATTTGTACGCATTCTTCTGCCCCCTTTTCTTTTCTTTCTTTTTTTTGGTCTCATCCTGTCGTGGAGTCTGCTCTAGCTGGTTACAGCAACTTAATACCGCCTACATCACTAATTTATTGAATCCCATTCAGAAAAATTAGGAAAGAAATGACAAGCCAAGAGTTCCTTATGGAGATGAGGAAGTCTAATGATTGACTTTTCTCATTGCATCTTTTTTATTTTCACTTTTGTTTTGAATAAATGTCTCGGATGAGTTACTACCAAAGGTACAAATTGAGTATTAGGTGATGTAAGCTAATTGTTTTATTTGAGCTTAAAGTGTTATTTAATGTTGCTCTTTTTATTAACAGGATCGATTTTACCTTGTAATTGTTGTTTTGGAAGCATAACTATAGATACATGTGTTAAAAGTCCGTTAAAATATCACATTTCATAAATGAAATTTGTCAAATTCTTCCATTAATATTGTTGTATTAAAGGATTATAATATGTGTACTCATTCAAATAAACAAATTTTAGGTTAAAATATTCACTTAATTTCCATGTCATATTTGTCACTTCTAAAGGTTTGTAGTGTACACATGAATGCACAGTGATCATCACTTCAACAGTGGAGAACATGAGCAATAATAATAATAATAATAATAACAATAACAATGCTTGTCCTTTCCTACATCCTAGCAGCTAACAGCCGTCTCCTCCTCATCGCTGAGATTTATGAGCGTAGGGATGGTATGGTTCAGGTTCTTAAATTTAATAGAACATTTGGATACCCTATTCAGCTCTCATAAACTATTGAGTGCCTCTTTGTTATACTCAGAGGAACAAAAAGAGGACAGCATTTCGTTTCATGCATTCTTCTAAGATGGGATTTCCAAATATGGATCCAGAATGGTGGCTACACACTGCCCAGTGCTAGTGCGTGCCCACCGATCTCCTAAATGTCACGTGCATTCAATTAAATTTAGCCTTCTGCTTCAAAGCGTTGGAGTTGTTATTTCACTTAATTTTGTCTTCTGAAACCTACATAAATATATTAATGAGATTCAATAAAATAAAATAAAAATTGAGATATCATACTTGCTCTAAGTCACGGACTCATGGTGTTGAAAAATCCAACGGCGTTAGAAACTAATCTATCTATCTGCTCGTAGCCGCGTGTTATTTGCAAACTTCTTTTTTTTTTATTATTATGAGGTACCTTTGTAAGTTCATTTTTGTTGTCCCCAACGTTTTTGTCTCAACTCTCAATTGTCGTCCTTCACCAATTTAACTAATCATTTTCATTTATTAAAATTAGGCGGTGTCCAAATACTTCAATCGACCTATTGTACTTTCTTTGACTTGACATACTACAAATAATAGTTGATTTTCGATGTCGTGACATGTATAGGTTGATACACATTAGTTGTGAACAACTTCAACAGTTGACTCAACTCGATTCGTTTACAAGGATAAGGATGTTATATTGGAATCATGCTTGTAATAGGGTAAGTATTTATCTATGCATACATAACTTGTCTAATAGTTAGGTTGAATTTAAACCGTAAAAACTTGGTTCAAAGATTTCACCTTCAAATGTGTCCCAAGTAAAGTACAAATTACGAATTGAACATTTTCCAAATGGTCTCCATTCATTTGCCTGACAAGTGTACATGTATCATCACTTGTCGCGCGTATAGTTGAAGGGCGACGGGGACCATTGCCTAGTAATAGAGAAGGAAGTTTTTCAATCTTCTCCAAACCAACGTGTGGTGCTGGAACAAAATTCCTAGAAAACATGCTTACAGAACATGAACTACGTGTCATGTCCTGCGGGAAGTTGTCTTCTTTCCCGAATTATGCACAACCGCACCTTGCAATGACGGCCTCTCACTTTCATCAGTTAAGAGAATCTGTTTCAGTCTATTATGTACAAAACCTTCAGGCTCATTCAATTATAAAGCAGACAGCAACAAAGCCAGCCCATAATTTATTACCAGACAGAAGTGGAGGTTCGTACGAACTATCATTCATCTACTTATTTTCTATTTAGGTGGCTTCCTGAATAACGTATGAATGTGATCTTACTCGTGAACCTTTGGCCTTTGTGCCCAACTTGTAGTGACTAAATTCACATGTTGATATTACGTCTTAGTGCCCCCGTCTCAATCTTCTGCTTGCCATTTCCAAGTTGGTCTTTTCTTTGAAGCTAGTCTACATTGGTGGGTAGTGCCTAAATTGTGGCCAAGGTACAGGTAATACTTTCAGATATTTTCTCACCTTTTTGTCGTTAACAACATCCCAATTTGTATACGGGTTGAATTTGTAAACTAAAGAGAAAAAGTATGAATGACTTGGTTCCCACCTCCTAATTATGTTGGAAGTGAAGTTAAAATTCATATCCCCTTGTGTGTGCACTCTTCCTCCAACATGGAACAAAGGCAGTACATACTATCTACAATGGTTCTGAGACCAAGTTAATTGTAGATTTTTGCTAAGTTTAGAGGAAGAAAGAAGAATATGATAATATGGTAATTTATGGTAAAATTAAAAGGGTGAAGAGAAGACTTAAGCATTCATTACAATGGTAGAACTAAAAGTGTACTACGATCATAAAGTGATAAGGTGTGCTCTGGACAGGACAGTGTCAGCGAGGAGCTAACCCAGTCGGGATCAGAACACAGACGAGCAGCAAACGGACACAAACTTTATTTATATAGGTCAACTAGGTGTTGGCCTCCAATCTTATTCCAAATAATCCAAGCCAATAGCTTCTCAACATGTTCATCTACATCTCTTTCCTCATGTACTATGTGTGATTTGTTGTGGTGCCAATCATCATTGACTGCTGCAAATTCCTAAGAATCCCATAAACTCGTGATTCTGTATCATTATTAGGCTCCTTTCTATTCCAATGACTCCTGTAAAACATTTCCATAATGCAGAAAAGATTAATAACGGTCGTTGTTGGGGTAAGCGATCGTGGATTCATTTCTTATGGGAACAGGTTTTCAAGTATGAGTGTTGGATTTACCCATTGTGATCGCACTGGCAAATATGACACCGGAGAGGATAAATACAATAAGCGAAGCTCTTCCCAGAACCGTAATCATCTTTCTCACAAAAAACTGTCCCCAGAAACCAGCCAAGACTGACACTGTCATGAGGTAAAGTGCTGCAAGAAGACATCATATCCAAAGATCACACATACTTCATATTGCATCGCGTTGGAGAATTCTTTGTCTTTTTTGTTAAAAAGATGGTTAAAAGCTATACCATATGGTATGGGAAATCTATTCAGCAAATAGAACTCCACCACAGACAAGGATGATGAGAACATCATAACAAATGTTGCTGTTGCGCTAGCTACCTGTTGAACAGAACAAAGGTTTCATTCTTCAGGGAAATTTGTCTTCTTGACAGGAAGTATGGAAACAAGAACGATAAGCTTGACGATTCTTATTCTGTCAAACAATGGTAATGACAAATATACCTGTGGGATGACTCCTATTTCAAGGAGAAGAGGACCCAATACAAATCCACCACCAGATCCAAGTAGGCCACCAACAGTCCCTCCAAGAATGCCACAAAGTGCACAGAATGCAATGTGCATTGCAGTCCAGCCAATTGAAGCCTCACAAATTGATTCTGTATTGCCTACGCTAATCCTCTTAATATGTTCTTTGTATAATTTAATGGCTTCATATCCAAACACTGCAAGTGCGATCGGTAGCTGCAACAGACAACCCAAGTTATGAGGACCAAAATTTATTAACTTGGCAAGTATAAGAAAAATGAAGAAGATCCCACTAGAAAGAGAGCAATCAAATTCCTATTGTTGGCACCTGCAAACAGAAAAGGACCCAATACCACGTACTGCAAACTGCTACGTCGTTCTGCAAAGCAGGTAGGAATAAGAAGAACGATCTATGTAATTTGTTCAAAGCCAAATCAAATGGAAGAGAACCTATCTCAACTTGCCTTGATGATTTGCAGGAGAAGGAAAAGAACCCAAACAAGTATTAGCATCAAAAGTTTCTTCCATCTGAGGTTTAAGCGCATTATTTGCTGAAAATTCAAGAAATAAAAAAAGGACTCAGTTAACCTCACAACTGAGGATGGTAACAGCCGAAGATTATTTCAGTTGGTTCGTAGAATCACCATTGCTGTTTTCTTTTCTTGTGGAATCAATGGCTCATATTCCGTGTTAATGACTACTGCACATCTCAACAATAAAATAAATTAGAAACTGTCCAAACTCAAGATACAGTGTATGGAACTTCCATACAAAATAGCTTATATATATGTGAGAGTCTTACGTTCATCGTGGGACTTCACCAAAGTTTCTTCTTGCCGGGCCATTTGTTTCTGCGTATTTTTGACATTGAAATTTCCAGAATAGTTGAGTATAACACAGTTCCAATTATATGTCCAAGTCAATGGAGCAGCAAATTATTACCTTTAGAATTGACTCCTCCTTCCACATTTCAATTCCCTTACAAAAGGACCTAGAAGATGTTCCTGGTCACAGACCTTCGTCAGCATAAACATGGCAATCACTGAATAGCAATATTTACAAAGAAAGAACCTGCTGAGACAGTACCTAGAAAGAGAATTATGATAAGGACAGTGATTAGCCAGTAGGGGAAGACAACACTCAAAGCAACCCCAATGGTGATGCCAAGCATTAGCATGGGCTGGAATAAAAGAGCCAAGTCATAGTCTATAATGGGCACTTCCTTTGTTGGATGGGGCACTCTTAGGTTGTACCAAACTGATGAAGCTGACGCTCCCATTATCATACCTGCACCAATTGAATACAGTCATCATCAAGTCAACAAGTAATACTCTTTTAACGAAAAACTCCGATATCTGAGTTGAGCTATTATGTGCCCAAGTTGTAAACGCCAAGGTCATGTCTAAAAGCTAGAAGGAAAATTATAAGAAACATTCTGTACGAAAATTCTAGTCAACAGACAAAACAGATCATAAGCACAATATTCTGCTCTATCGAGATGACAGATTCAAGAGAAGTGTTGGACAGAAGACTGTATTATAAAATAAACGAACAAAACGAAAACCAAAAAGCTAACGAATGATTACTGAAAATACATTTGGAAATAGCAGCAGCAGACTTGGTATCGAATCCAACAATCAAAGTGAGCATAGGAACGAAAATGCCTCCGCCTCCAACACCACCAACGGTTCCACATGCCGATCCCAGAAATCCTATCACAGTCGCCAACACTGCCCTCCAACTAAACGCCAATTTCTGCAACAACAAGAACACCATCAAGATTCTTCCTTCACGTGAACTAGACATACAAAGCATCAGTGAAACGACTAGAAAAAAGACATTAACGATCCAACCGAACCAAACAAAAGAGGAAGCGAAAGACGTACTGGCCAGACTCTTTCGGCGGTGGACACACGTAAGGAGTTGGAAAGATTGGAGCTGTAAGGCAGGGCATTGTGGTTGGGCTCCGCGATGAAGAAAACGGAGAGAACGGCCACAGAAAAACTGCACAGCAGATAAAGAACCCATCTTTTTGTGGCCATTAAGCCTCTAGCGTTGTTTAAGTTAAAAAACAAGGAGATACCCGAGAACAACAACAAAACCAAAAACGTCTATGCCTCCTAGAATTATTTGTTTTCCTTCTCTAACACGACCCTGTTTGGTGTTGTTCGGAGCTCACCAAGATTATAAGTAGACACAAACACAATAATGAAAGAAGAGACAAAAACCTGAGCACGGAAGGGAAGGACCGTGTTGTCGTTTTTATACGTCAATGAATGGTCACCCCTAGTTTACCTTTTCAATGTCCTGTAACTTTACGGCATTACTACGAAATATTAGTTAATGTTTTTCTAAAAGGGAATAACTGAACGGTGGATTATGCGGTCTAATTAGCGTAATTTTACTATAAATCTATATATTTATGGTTTTTTTAAAATATTTCTTATTAAAAAACACCATAACATTCTAATTTAATCAAACAAGAAGTTCCCCATATATTGTATGCTCAATCTTCCCGTTAAGAGGCATAGATTTTATCCCTTAAATTATATATAACAACATCCCATTAGTTTTTATCCATTATTTTAAAAATCAAACCGATAAGACGTTTAAGGTTTAAAAGATTCAGTGACTAAAATCAAATAAAATTAAATAATTTAAAATATAATTGAAAAGATTGTGTTTACCTTTTAAAGAATTTGAAATTTAATTAAAAAAAGATATTGTTAAATGAAAATTAATTGAATTAATTAATAAATTGGTCGAATTTTAACCACAAAAATTAATAAAATAAATTGAATAAAAAAGTTAAAAATTGAATCGAAAATTTGGATAGTTAAATTTTTTTTATAATTATATCAGTAAAATTAATTGAATTTTTTAACCATTAAATTAGGAAGAACTTGGTAGTATTTTAATAATAAAACCGGTCAAAATTATAAAATGGTAATCGCTTTTAACTTGAAATTTCGTAACAAAAATATTCATAGTACAGTAGTGGCTGGACTTGGAGGAGTAATTAAAGAAAATAAATGTGCTTAATAACATTCTTTGGAGAGAGGATGGTATCGGGAATCTAAACATGGTGAACGGTGATTGCCAAATCCTCCACAAGCATCCTCTGGCCTGACTCCTATCCAAATTTCGAAAATCTTTTCATGACAAAGACCAATGGGATGGGCCCCTTTTTTATTTATATGAATACGCCTAAAAACCTGTTGATGGACGACACGACACTCGTTCAAGATGAATGGAATTGTCACTTCTAGTGATGTCTCGGTATATTTTTCGAGATTTTAGATTAAGGATGAGGATGATGTGAAATACGGACCTAAAAAAAAGCAAAAAAAGAATATGGAATCGTATATAAATGTAATAATAATAGATTATCAAAGGAAATAATACACAAGTTTAAGTGTTCAATCCTCGGTAATATAGAGAGTGCCTAATGCTAATTAGATATATATATATATATTATTCTTCTCAGCGGATGTTTTGTCCGTATAGTTAATAATTCATCCGCAGAAAGTGACCCAGGCAGTTTCCTGTTTAAGCGAACTACGCAAGTCTAGTGAGTCACAGCCTTTATCCATCTATAGCGAACAAATTATATTCTTTAAACAACCAGTTGGGAAGTATGTATCGAGTTCCTGTCATATTAGTATAACAGCTAAACCGTAAAAACAGTTCTTATATGTTATTGTTATTATATTAACTATCACTACGTAATTAGTAGATTATCACACGTTAACATCTGGCATAAACTACAGTTGATTCATACCATACCCTTTGCTTTGATCATTCCCCTATCATACTCAAAGTAGATACGTCCAAGCTTCCAACAAACTTAGCTTCATCAGAGCTTATGAATAAGACTTGATGTTTCCTCTTACAAAAAATCATATCTAATTTTCAGAAATACCAAACAAAACCTAATTTCTCCACTTGTTAGATTATGTCTTACTTGTTATAAGAATCACTTTAAATTGCTAGTGTAAAATCATTATTTCTACCCAAAATAGAGGGTTAAGCATTATGTGTTATGGCGATGCACTTAAATACTAACAACTGAAGTCGATATTAGTAATGGCCAGGTAATACTGGTCTAAGATATGAGGAACTCACTCAATAGCTAATACGTCAAGTTTCACAAGGAATAACAATTTGGGACCACTTGCCACATTTGAACCAATTTTGCTTTTAAGCGTAACATTATATAGGTTGTTTCCAAAGTCGAGGGAAAAGAAATCAATAGAAATGAAGGATGATTGAGTAGAAAGTTTGGTGCAGTTTTGGTTTACATTCTTTTTCATTTTTCCTCTCCAACTTATCTAAATTCATGTAGTAATACTTTAATTAATCTGAAGTCAATTTCAAATCTTAAGTTCATATTTTACTTATTTCTGTAACTCTCATTTATGAAATGGTTGCAATTAATTAGAACTTGGACTTGGATGCTATAATAAATGAAGTAATTAACTACATTCAACAACCAAGATCGCATTCTATTTAGAGCATAACAAGACAATGAAATTATACCTCCAACACTTGGCATGTGGTCTTGAACCCTCTCTATTCTCCACCAAAACCTATCAAAGAAAAACCAAACCTTGTGCAAGAGAGAGTAATGGTAGAAGACCCAACTTTTTTCTTTTACTCACCCACACACATTATATATGCAACAATCTTACCTTATGTCATATATTATGACATGTTCTACCCTAAGGGGTAGAATAGGCTAATTGTGTCATTTTAATGGATGATGT
>JANSVA010000005.1:44472992-44491418 GCA_025504915.1 Erythroxylum reticulatum
TACATTAGGCAATTCGATTGTGGTTAGGCATATGGAATTAATGTTGTGATTATATTAGTCCACATATATTTCTAACATTCTCCCACTTGGACAATATAATCAAACCACCGTATCAATCTCCATCATCCAAAAGCAATCAAATAAATCATATGCAATATCATATCGACAGGATATATATATACTACACATGATTTGGCCCTGGAGATGTTTGAATATCACAATAACCATTAAAATAACATGCGTGCAGTACAATATCAACATATATATGTCAACATTAACAAAGATGACAGCAAACATCATTATGCATGTCTCATATATAAAAGTCATAAGCAATTCGTACAAAGTGCTACACATGTTCTATACAAAATAGCAAACTCCCACTAATCTTATCCAGCTAGGCTCTTAACAATCCCATGCGGGAGACGTGTTCTGCAAACACACATATAGGTAAGCCTTTTATGAGTAGATATGCTAACATGCTAGCTGTAGGCGTATACTCAACAGTAATGAGATATTCAATGACTTGCTCTTTAACAAAATAGTACTTTATATCAATAATGCTTTGAGCGAGAAGTACTCCTAGTGTTCTTAGAAAAAGCTGCAATTGCGAAATTATCATAATATAATTTCAGCGGACTCGAAATAGAGTCTACAATACCCAATGATGAAATAAAATTCCGCAACCATATTGATTGACAAGCTGCCTTATAGCACGCCATATACTCTGCCTCCATAGTAGAGGATGTTGTGAGTGTTTGTTTGACACTTTTATACGATACAACTCCTCTAGCCATTATAAAGATGTAGCCTGAAGTGGATTTTTTATCATCCATACATCCTGCATAATCAGCATCACTGAACCCAACTATGCCAAGAGTGTCAGTTCACCGATAAGTCAACATATAATCTTTGGTACCCTGAAGATACCTCATGACTTTCTTAGCCACTTTCCAATGGCTAAGACCAGGGTCACTCAAGTATCTTCCTAACACGTCTACAACAAAAGCAATATCAGGGCATTTGCATACTTGAGTATACATCAGACTGCCTATAAGTGACGCGTAAGGAACGACCTTCATTTCATCTCTCTCTTTATCATTTTGTGGACATTGGGTCTTTGAGAATTTTTCACCTTTCACTATTAGTGCCTTTCCAGGAGAACGTAAATGCATGTTGAATCTTTTCAAGATTTGATCAATGTAAGTCTTTTAAGACAATTGAAGAATCCCATTAGCTCTATCTCGTAGAGTCTAAATTCTAAGTACATAAGAGGCCTCACCAAGATCTTTCATATCAAAATGACTAAACAACAGTTGTTTTGTCTCAAATAATAGATCAGTGTCATTAGAAGTAGGTAGGATGTCATCAACATATAATACCAGAAAAATGAAATTACTCCCACTGAACTTCATATTTAGACATTGATCAACTACATTCTCCTTAAAGTCATTTGCAGTGACAATCATATCAAACTTGAGATACCACTGCATTGATGCTTGTTTTAACCCGAAATAGACTTCCTGAGCTTGCAAACCATGCGCTCTTTACCAGTTATCTCGAAACCAACTGGTTGGATCATATAGACATCTTCATACAGATCTCCATTCAAGAAGGCGGTCCTCACATCCATTTGATTGAGTTCCAAGTCAAAATGACCAACTATAGCCATAATAATTGGTAATGAATCTTTTGTTGAAACTAGTGAGAAAGTTTTTTTGAAATCAATCCCTTCTCTCTGGCTATAGCCTTTAGCTACAAGTCTGGCTTTATACCTTTTTACTTGTTCACTTGAGTCATGTTTGATTTTGTAAACCTATTTGCACCCAATAAGTTTACAACCTTTGGGTAGTTCAACCAACTCCCAAAGTCCATTTTGTGACATAGAACTCAACTCATCTTTCATTACATTCATCTATAACACAGATTGAGGACTGTTCATGGTTTCTTAAAAACTGACCGGTTCAGTATTATCTCCCACATCAAACTCATGTTCCTACAAATAGACAATATAGTTATCAGGAATGACAGGTCTACGTGTTCTTTGTGATCTCCTGACAATAACTTCATCATCCCCAGTATCAATGACTTCATCCTGTGCTTGATTCTGAGGTTCATCATGAGACTCTACTGGAATCTATTCAATCATAAGGTCATCAGTAGGAGTTGAAGTGACAGGTACAGGGACTTTAATGTGTTCTTCCCTGAATAAAATTTCTCTTGACCCTTGACTTGAATCAAATTCATCTTCAAAATAGACAATTCTATCTGATTCGATAATACTGTTTGTGTGAGATGGGCAATAAAATTTAGAACCCCTTGATCTGATGGTGTAGCCTACAAAGTAGCTACTAATAGTTTTCGAATTAAGCTTCCTAGATTGCGAATTATAGGACCTCATTTCTGCTTTGCATCCCCAAATATGAAAATGGCGCAAGCTTGGTTTTTTACTTGACCATAACTCATATGGAGTCTTTGGAACTGATTTGCTAGGTACTTGATTCAAAGATTCAGATTTTTCACGAATGAGCTCCACACAACCATACGTGGAAAAATTATCAATAAAAATGATGAAGTATTTATAACCACCCATAGCAGGTGGAATAAATGGTCCATATATATCAGTATGAATCAACTCTAACAATTCTAAACTCCTGTCTGTTTTGCCTTTTCTAACCTTGGCAGTCAACTTCCCTTTAAAAAGCTTGTTCTTCTGACTAATAGAAGATGTACCTGCCTGTCCACTTCCTTTATCACCAACAACTTTCTTCTTTACAAGCTTCTGATCATCTAAGATATTAGGAGTGAACTTTCTCTTTTTATAATTGCTATGGTTCGTCATCACAGAGATGCTTCTTGCCCTTCCCTTTTTCATATCATTGTCTTCCTTGGCAAGTATAACAGTCATCTTCTCAACAGTCCATTGCTCTTTCTGAGCATTATAAATCGATCTAATTGAATCAAATTTAAAGGGAAGAGTCCTCATCACAAACCATACCATGTAGTCTTCACCAAGGTCCATATCCATAGCCTTAAGCTTATGGTAGCAACCCATGAGCTTGTCGATGTGGGCCCAAATATCACTTGCACCATCATAAATGGTGTGATGAAGCATGTTTAAATATTCATTCTTCTCATTCTTTGAGAACTTCATGTACTTCTTAATAGTAGCAAGAAAATCCTTTGCATTGTTGGCCTCGGGAATACTATCACGAATGGATTCATCCATTTGATATCTCATAATCATCAAACATCAGAGATTAGAGTACTCCCACTCCTCATAAGATTTCCTTTCTTTCACAGTAGCATCATCAGCAGGTTTTTTGTGGTGGATCAATTCTCAAGGCCAAGTCCATTCGCATGATGGTCAAATTCATCATGAGAGATTCAATCCAATGCTTGTGGTTCGTTCCATTCAACGGCAGGATTGCTGAGACTCTCGGATTGCTCAAAGCTGAATGAGAACCAAGAGCAATAACTATGATATGCATGTTAAAATATAATCATGCAATTCGTGCTCTTTTTCTCAAAATTAAATATATCATTCATGCTAGAGTTCCTTAAATAAATATAGAACTCATTCACAGGTAAGAACAATTTATCAAAATATCACAACCAAATCATCAATATAACAACGAAAGGATAGAAAAATTGTGCGGTTTATAATATTTTAATAAAATTTCTTTACCATATTAAGCATCCTACTAAGCAGTAATTACCGACAGGACAATTAATTACCCATATGAATCTTAACGTTATTTTAGAGGAAAAATACAAAATTTAAATATACGTTAATATTTAAAAAATTCCTCATCATAAATAGTTTCACATGTTCAATTTTACGATAGGTAAAAATAAGCATTAACTCTTGTTAACAAAAACATGTTTATGCCATCATAAGATTAAAAGAATTAGAATTATCAAATAAAATTACTAATTAATTTTATACATAAACATATGGGAAAAATTAGAAATAAAATTTGGAGAAAAACAAAAAAAGGGATAAAAAATGAGTCTGCACGCGCCCCCACTTGCGCATAGAAATTTTTTAAACTAATTAATTAATTAATTAAAATTAAAAGATTCGGGTCAGGCGGGAGCAGGTCGGGCACGCAGGAGACTTGCACATAGTAGTTGGCGGGACGACCCCGTATGCGTTGTCCCTGTCAACCAGTGGGGTCGACAGGTGGACCCACGGGTTCAACCCACCTGAAACTCCCTCTCCCAACCTCCATTTTCGACGACTTTTTAGGCGTTTTCTTCCATTTTTCACGCTTTATAGATTTTCCATATCCATTTCAGCCAAAAGTGTTTCAAACTCTGAAAACATCAAACCCATTTCGGCTATGGAAGAAATCACGAAAATTTTTCAAAAACTCATCCAAAAACTGTGGTTCTTTGTCCAAAGTAGAGATGAAACGCAACAATAACAGCCAACAATCTTTTCTAAACCAATAACTCATCATTTCAAAGTTGTTTAGAAGAAAAATGATTTCAACTTAAAACATTTTGAACAACCAAAAAATCGAACCCTAAAATCAAATGACCTGGTGCTCTGATACTAATTGCGATAATAAATGAAGTAATTAACCACATTCAACAACTAAGATCACATTTTATTTAGAGCATAACAAGACAATGAAATCATACCTCCAACACTCGGCATGTGGTCTTGAACTCTCTCCATTCTCTACCAAAACCTATCAAAGAAAAATCAAACCTTGTGCAAGAGAGAATAATGGTAGAAGACTCATTCTTTTTCTTTTACACATGGATGATGTGAACTATAGTTTAATGGGCCAACATATAGTTATTAGGGCACTATCATATGTCTCAAATGTAATTAGCAAATTAACTATCCCATTATGGTTATTAAATATACATTAGGCAATTTGATTGTGGTTAGACATATGAAATTAATGTTATGATTGTATTAGTCCACATATATTTCTAACATTGAAAACCATAGTTATCATATCGTAGGGCACGAATAAAGAATTACAAGTAGTTAGAACTGGTGACCGACTAATTTCTCTTAAGATTATGCCCTTGGACAAGAAGATGAATGAAAAATACAATACAATACGGTTGCCTTCTTTTCTTGACTACAAGAATGTCTATCTAGCTTCCACCATAATATTCAAAGGTGTCTCGTAGAAACCCCCTCAAATATTTATAGTTATATTGGAACCTTTTGTGCATTGTTAATTAATTATAATCGTAGCTTTAGTCAAAATATTTATCAAGATCATTGCTCATGTAATACCACTATATGTACTGTATATATAATTTAACGGGCTTACTTCTTCTGACCAAGTTAACTTCTTATGAGAAAGAGAGTGCCCAATATGGAATCAGATATATGTATATAAACATGATCAAAGCTAATCAAAAAAATCATAAACTATTGGCAACCAAACTTTTTTGTTTGTTCTGAATCTTGTTTAGTAATAATACTGTATATGCGTGTCTTCGTAACCAGTTTTCAAGAAAATAAATGCATCGGTAACTTTAGATGAAACGAAAGAGGCCAAAAATAAATTATGTCGCTTTGAATTTTTAGTTCCGATGACAGCAACTAAAGAGTAAACTTGTCTATACTGGTTCTAATCCATGATAATTGCCATACATGACCAAAAACCCCCAATAATACTTGTCAACAACCCACACACGAGCTAATGCATCCACTTGATCACTATTTGACAAAATAATTACCCAACATGTGAAAAATCCTTACACACATTGACTGACTCAACTAAGATAATAATATGCAAGCCAGGTGTTGATATATACGATTGGTCGACGACCTATCTGTGATTAACGCAATGAAAATGAATCATACCAAAAAATCCCTGCTATTTTGCCCAATACCTTCTAATCAATGTTACATGTATTAAAGGTAGGTGTCTGTCTATCACCCATCTTTGATGCTTATGCTTTAAATTACACCCACCTCTTTTTCCTGGACTCTATTCAAATCTCATTGTTCTTCAGTAACACCAAAGTAGCATGAGTTATTGAAAATTATATTTAATATTGGCTCACGTAATTGGTACGTACCGGGATTAATTGTTCCATTGTTTCTCACTTACCAAGTAGGAACTAGCATATAACCTAGAAACCTTGCTTATTTACTATTTGCTTGCTTAATTTACTTCTTCATAAACTAAACCCCAAGGCTACACAAAGCTTGTCTTTTTTCTCATCGTAACTCTCGGGGCCTGAATAGTCGATGTAATTAGAAAGATCAATTACTCCAACGATGATATGGACCCATGAAAGTGGTATAGTAGTTACGGACCCATGAAAATGGTATCGCTACACATTTGCAGTTTGGCAGCTGAAATTTCACCAACAACAATAGTGGAAGCATCGGTTTCATTTAATTGACGTTTAGGAAAGCTCATGATAAAATTCAATTTTAAAGCGTGCTATGCAAGAAATCTACGATAATGGGTTACCCAAATTTCGAGTGAGGCCCAAAGAACATGGGAACCCAACTTACAAACATTTAGGACTGATCCACAAAATGTCAAACACTGATTATTTTGTTCGAAAGATAAAGAGACAGAAACACAAGGACATCCGGAAAACCGTCATCACTCCCTGTCATCAGGATCCACTCGCCTTAACTGCAGGCGAGCAACACCCTCTTCCTCCATCCGTCCAACATCGTTGAAAGTTTGACCAGCCATCTGATCCGCTTCCCTCAAAGTTGCTGCCACCGAACCTGGGCGCGTGCCTTCAAGTGGTATCCTCACTACCTCCTCCTCCTTGCCGATACCCTTGTCCTCATCCCCGTGACGCCTCAACTCCTCCATTTTTCTCCTTGCTTCCTCCTCCGTCTCACCCAATTTTTCCTGAATTTTCAAGTAAAAGCTGTAAGTCAATACTTGTTAAAACTTGTTCTATATATGTTGGTCCTCCTTTTCTTGTCATTCTCTTCATTTAAAAAATATTGCTAGTTCTGCTACTTGAGACCAGAATGAGCCTGGTGAGTGAAAGGGGACTAACCCTAGCTAAAGTCAAGCTCAATCTCGGTGCAAGAAGACAGATATTTCTGAGTATAATGGACTGGGAGTTAATGAAAGACTAACCTTGGTTGCCTCTGCAGTCTCTGTAGCCTTCTCATTAGCTTCTTCTTTCTTACCAATAAAGAGATCCATGGCCTTCCTCGCAGCATCTTTAGCACTGTCCTTAAGCTCCCCAAGCTTGCTTACTGCACTATCCTTTCCCTCCTTAGCTTTCTCATTTGTATAATCCTCGGTTTCCTTTGCTTTCTCCGCACTATATTCCTCGTACTCATTAGCTTTCTCCAGTGCAGAATCTTTTGTTTCCTTTGCTTTATCTGCTGCATAGCCCTTGTACTCGCCAACCTTGTGCTTGGTCTCTTCAGCCTTCTGCTTGGCAGACTCCTCGGTCTCCTTTGCTTTCTCCGCCGCATAATCCTTACACTCACCCAGTTGCTCCTTCGTCTCATTCGCCTTCTTAGCCGCGTAATCCTTATACTCCTCTGCCTTCCCCTTGGCTGATTCTTTTGTCTCTCTAGCCTTCTCAGCTGCATAATCCGTGTTCTCATTCAGCTTCTCTTTTGCAGTATCTTTCGCCTCTTTTGTCTTATCTGAATACTCCTCCAATTTCCCTTTGGTCGCTTCTCTGGTCTCCTTCGCCTTATCTTTTGCACCTTCTTCCGTTTCTTCCATCTTCTTCGCACCTGCATCTGTTGTCTCCTTTGCTTTCGCAGTTGTGTAGTCTTTGTAATCCCTACTCCTATCTACCGTATAGTCTTTATAGTCTCCGAGCTTCTCACCAGCTTCTTGACCCTTTCCTACTACAGCTTCTTTGGCATGGCCAAACGTATCAGCGACGGCCTTTAGGACAGACCCAACGACGCCTGGTCCTTGTTCTTGCTGCTGCGGACTGTCACTTGTCATCTTTGCTCGCTCTTCGTATTCCCTTTCTCGGTTAGCGTCCCTTAGATCATAAGCTGCTTGCCACGCTTCCGCTTCAGCTCTCTCCTCCTTTTCTTTCCTTGACGCCATTTCTCTTCAACTCCAACAATCAACAAACCCCACACAGACAAAGAAACACTGTGTTTAACGTTGAGTGATTTGTAGTAAGTAGTGGGTGTCTTGCACGTGTCCTGCTACGTGGAATGTGAGTTAACGCTGAGTGATTTGTAATAAGTAGTGGGTGTCTTGCACGTGTCCTACTACGTGGAAGATTAGTTAACGTTGAGTGATTTGTAATAAGTTGTGGGTGTATTGCACGTGGAATATGACAGATCTTAAAAAAATGAATTCAAAATCCATGCGTCTTTACATTATATAAGTTTTTTCTTCCTCTTTTAATTTCTTGATTAAAATCACAGTAAAAAAATTGGAAAATGAAATTAAAGAGGAGGGATACAGAGGAGATGCGGAGTACGAGTCTTCCATTGCAACTAGTTTTGTTCCCGCAGAACTGTGGGTCAAATGCCGAGAATCAACAACCGAGTGGAAGCGTCGGAGAGCGGAAAAGGTCTCATAATCTGAACTCGTAGTCCACAGTTCAATCAAATTATAACAGGTTCGCAGGTAAGTAAGATTGAAAGAATAGTAATAAATATACAAATTTTAAGTAAAAAATTTTCAAATTAAGGTAAAAATTATAGACATGAATAGAAGATTTTTACTATTAAGAAAAAACTGAAAAATTACAAGAAAAAATCAGATTAAAAAAATATACATAATATTTTTTTGTTTCTCTTTTCCTCTCTCATCCCACTTTCTTCTTTTTTTGTTTTCTCTTGCTTCTCTTCTCTGCTTGCTAATGTTTTCTTCATCTCTTGCCCATTTATAGGCAAGAGACGTGGGATAGCTGGCCAAAGCCAACTATCTTTTTGCTTGTTTAATTTTCAACATTGATGCGGTGCCTACCATATCCTTTGATATACCATTTTTTACAATTCTCCCACTTGAAGATTTGATATCTTCACACTATTCTTTTCTATCTTGCCGCTTTATGTTGCTTACATCCCTGTTATGTTATACGAGAATCGACACCACATAAACTTGTTACCATTGATTGCTTTTGTTATAAAATTTGCCAGGTTATCCATTGTATGAATTTTCTGTATGTTCACCATTCCTTCTTCTACTTTCTCATGAACGATGTGATATTAGACTCGAATGTGTTTTGTCATTGAATGAAATGTTAGATTCTTAGCAAAATACAAATCACTTTGATAGTCAGAATACAGAGTAATGTTCTCTTGTTTATTTCTAAGTTCTTCCAACAATATCTTCAACCACATTGCTTCTTTAGTAGCTTGTGTAACTGCTACATATTCTGCTTCAGTTATTGACGTAGCCACAATTGACTGCAGTTTTGAAACCTAGCTCATAGCTCCTCTAGCTAGTGTAAACACGTATCCTAGAGTGGATTTACTTTTATCAAGATCACTTGCATAATCAGCATCAATATATCTTTTGACAGTAAAATCTGATCCTCCATAACATAATGCAACATCTGAAGTTCCTTTGATATATCTAAGAATCCTCTTAACAGTATTCCAATGCTCTCGATTAGGATTCACCATATATCTACTAACTACTCCCACTGCACTTGTAATGTCTGGTCTTGTAAAAATTATAGCGAACATGAGGCTCCCTACTACTGATGCATATGGTACTCGAGACATCTTCGTATTCTCTTTTTCATTGCTAGGACTCATACTTGAGGATAACTTAAAATTAACAGGAAGAGGGGTATAAATTGACTTACAATTTTGCATGTTGAATCACCAGAAGATCTTCTTCAAATAATTGTTATGAGAAAGTCAAATCTTCCTATTATTTATGTCTCGGAGAATTTGCATCCCTAGAATCTTGGTTACTGGTCCCAAGTCCTTCATTTCAAATTTCCTAGCTAATTGTGCCTTCAATTCTTTGATATGATCATTATTGTGGCTTGCTACCAACATGTCGTCTACATACAGTAGTAAGACTATAAAATCATCTTTCTCAAACCTCTTGAAATATGTACAAGGGTCTGCATTCAGTCTGCTATATCCAAGGCTCATGATGAAGGAATCAAATCTCTTATACCAACACCTCGGTGCTTGCTTTAAATCATATAGAGATTTGTTCGACCTGCAAACCAAGCAAACCAAGTTCTCTTCCCCTTTTTCTTCAAAACCTTCTGATTGGAGCATATAAATTTCTTCTTCAAGATCTCCATGAAGAAATGCAGTTTTCACATCTAACTGCTCAAGATGCAAGTCAAATATAGCACACATTGCCAGAACTACTGGAACTATAGTGAGTTGAACTACAAGAGAAAATATTTTGTTAAAATCAATACCTTCTTTCTGAGCATATCCTTTTACCACCAATCTAGCATGATATCGCTCTACTTGATCGTCACCACTCTGCTTGATCTTGTAAACCCATTTATTATCAATAGGCTTTCTTTCTTGTGGTAGTGATATCAGCTCCCATGTCTTATTCTTAAGCAAAGCTTCAATTTCTTCCTGCATTGCTGCCATCCACTAAGATGCATCTGAACTATTCATTGCTTCTTGAAGAATTGATGGCTCTTCGTCCTCAGTTAAAAGACAGTATGCAATATTACTCTCTATAATATAATCTGAGTGCCAGCTTGGTGCTCTTATTATGCGAGTTAGTCTCTGAGTATCTGGAACATCATATTCAACTGGTTCTTGCTCCTTGTGCTCTAGTGTAGCTTCAGAAGAATTATTGTGATCAACTTTCCTATCTACTTGTACTATTGTAGTTTTTGGATTCTCATGTATTGTGCCAACATTTTTTGCTTACTCTTGATCCTTATCTTCTAAATACCATAGAGATTTCTCAGGATGAAGCTTGGGACATAAATGTACTGATCACACTCGTTGTGTTGATAAAGAAAAGAAGCTGAAGAGTACAACTCATAAAACTGTAATAGTAACCAAGGAGAAGGAAAAGGTAAAGTCCCATAAATTTAAAGGTAAGTAAGTCTAAATTCCCTCCACATGTAGATGTTAGTAAATAGAGGTCCTAAGGATGTTGTAAAGAGTATGAGGTATTTCTTCTATAAGAATAAGAGACATAAAAAGTTAGAATGCCAAAAGTATTAAAACAAGAAAGAAAGGCAAGAACTATCAAGTAACGTCTAACTTGTATGATACAATAGTATAATCTAGCTATTGTAACATCAAGTTCTTAGTGGCTAGATAATGGAGTCTTTAATCATGTTTCTTCCACAATGCAGGGATTCATACAAAAAAGAAAGTCGAATATGGAGGAGGAAAAATTAATGGTGAGCAATAACGATGAAGTTAATGTAATTTTTATAGGGGATGTTTGTTTGAATAATGATGCAGGGTTCAAGCCTATATTAAATGACCTATTTTATATCCCATCTTTTAGACAGAATTTGATTTTTATATCTGTATTAGATAAAGAAGGTTATAGTTTTATAATTGAAAATTCCATTGTAAAGTTCTTTTTCAATGAAAAATATGTTGGTACTACCTTCTTATCATATGACTTATGTTGAATGTTTTTTGCCCCTAATAAGATGTATGCTTCTTCATATATTGCTGAACAGGTCACTAGAAAGAGAATCCTATAAAATAAAATTCATACATGTCGTAACATAAAAAGTTGGTTTACATTTTCAAAGATAGAGTGGAGAGATTGGTTAATGATAACATTCTCCCAACTCTAGATTATAATGATTTGGAAACATGTATTGATTGTTGCGAGGTAAGTTGACCAAAATAAAAGAATGTGTCAACTCGTGCTTTTAACTTATTAGAACTTATACATACAAATATATGTGGACCTTATAAAATTACATCATGTAACTCAAGATATTTTCTAACATTTATTGATGACTATTCTCATTATGAAGGTGTGTTCTTGCTTAAGAAAAATATGAAGTTATTGAAAAATTCAAAATTTTAAAAACTAAAGTTGAGAACTAATTGGGAAAATCAATTAAGATTGTCAGAGTTAACTATGAAGGTGATATTATGGCAGACATAGGGTTTTAGGATAAGAATAATGTCCATTTGCCAAATATGTAGAATCATATTTTTAAAACTAAAGTTGAGAATTAATTGGGAAAGTTAATTAAGATTGTCAGATCTAATTATAAAGGTGAATATTATGGTAGACATAGGGTTTTAGGATAAGAATAATGTCCGTTTGTCAAATATGTAGAATCATGTGAAATAGTAGCTCAGTTCACTATGCTAGGTTGCCTTGAGTAAAATGATATAGTTGAAAAGCAACATCAATCTTAAAGGATTTGATGAGGTCAATGCAAGGCATGACTAATTTACCTTATTATGTTTAAGGTGAAGTCATAAAGATTGACTTATATATACTTAATAGAGTCCCAAGAAAATTGGTTTCAAAAGCACGTTTTGAAATATAAAAAGGGTGGAAGCCTACCTTCACCTATCATCATCTATGGGGTTGTGCTGCTAAGATACATTTGTATAATCTTATGAATATAAGTTGCATTCTTATTCCACTAGTTATTTTGTTGGATATTCTAACCATATAAAGGATACAAATTTTACTATAAAGATGGAAGATCTAGAATAGTGGAATCACAAACAGCTAAGTTTTTGGAGCATAATATCTATGATGAGGGTGGTCTAGCTCATCTTTATGAGGGTGCTCGATCTTCGTCTTTAGATAATAGAAGGGTGGATACCATAATTGTTTCATTTTATCACTCATACGGTCAGAACTAGTGGATCAAGATCTCAATACCATACTAGTACAAAGACAGGAACTCACACCTATGCAAACTAAGGTTCTTGAGGTATTAGGATATACTGAATTAGTTCAATTAAGAAGATCCACTAAAGTGAGGAAAATTGCTATGTCATTTAATTACGTAGTCTATTTAGATGAACAAGACTATGGTATTGGATATGTAGCAAATCTAGTTACTTTTACAGAAGCTATTTTTGGACCTCATGTGGATTTGTGGCAATATGCAATGAGGGATGAGATGCAATCCATTAAGCATAATAAAGATAAGACCTTGTGGATTTACCTCAAAACTGCAAACCTATCAGTTGTAAATGGATTTATAATACCAAAAAGGACTGTTAGGGTAAAGTGAAGAGATTTAAAGCTCGATTGGTTACTAAAAGATTTGTTTAGGATTTGACTTTAACGTTACCTTTTCTCATATATCCTCTAAAGATACATTTATAGTGCATTGTGATATAAAGTTACATCAAATGAATGTCAAAACTACTTTCCTGAGTGAAGACTTTTGTGAAAAGGTCTATATGGAACAACTTGAAGGATTTTAAGATCAAGACAAAGCTATTATGGTTTGTCTTGAGAAAATACATATATGGTTTGAAATAAGCCTCTAGATAATGATACTTAAAGTTTGATGAGGTTGTTACCTTATTTGATTTTGTAGAAAATAAAGTTGAAAGATCCTTGTATTACAACATTAGAGGAGTAATGTTATCTTTCTACTTTTATATGTAGATGATATTTGGCTCTTATCAAATGACTTAACCATGCTATATGAGGGTAAGCAGCTTTTGGAAAACATTTTGACATGAAGGACCTTGGTGAGGTATCTTATGTCCAAGGTGTTTAGATTCACTAAGACAGGTATTAACACTTGCTGGGTCTTTTACAAAGAGCATACTTAAGCGAGTGCTGCAAAAGTTTAATACAACTAATTATAAACCTATTGCAACATCTCTCTCTTATGATCAGAGATTATCCTTAACATAATGTCTAAAGAATGATGAAAAAATAGAGGCTATAAAGAATGTGCCTTATTCTAATGCAATTCGTAGACTGATGTACACCCAAGTGTGCACTATACCATATATTGCATTTGTCATTATACTACTAGGTAGGTATCTGACTAACCTAGGAATAGATCATTGGAATGCACTCAAATGAATATTGAAATATCTGAAAGGAACTATAGATTATATGATAACATTCAGGAAAGTCAACAGTCTAAACCTTGTAGTGTATAATGATTTAGATTTTTCTATGTGCCCAGATGATATAAGAAGTCCACATTAAGATACATTTTTTTATGTTAGTAGATGGTGTATTATCGTGGAAGAGTGTCAAGTAGATATTGATAACTTTCTCAATTATACATATAGAGTTTGTGGCATCCTATGGGGCAACTCACATGCGATTTGACTTAGGAACTTGATTTTTGAGTTTTCTGTAGTTAATGCAGTTCCGAGACCCATTCAATTATATTATGATAATATTTCTGTTATATTGTTTAGTAACAACAATAAGAACATCATAGGTTTTAAACATTTGGAGGTCAAATATTTGACTATGAAGGAATTAATATAAAAAGGTAATATTGAGGTAGAGAATTTAACGACAAAGTGCATGCCTATAGATCCTCTGACTAAAGGACTTCCCCCAGTTATTTTTTAGCGACATGTGAATAGTATAGGTTTATTGAAGTTCTTAGACAATATTAGTGAGAGATCGCTATATTTGTTGTTGATACCTTTATACAGATTTCATATATTATGACAATATATTTTTATACATATTGATGATCATCATTTTGTTCTTAGTCATACAATTTATTTTACATTTCTCTAATATAGGTGAAAATCTTAATATCTTTGTCGATCTTAAGCATTTTAAAGTTCATTAGGCATATATATATAGATTGACCTTCAACCTATATCTTAAAGACATATACAAATACATACATAAATCCATAGATTTGATAAGACACAGAGGAAAACAAGTATTTAATCCTATAAAAGTTTTCTCTAATGTAGTTTTATATTCACTGTGAGAGAGAACAAATTTCTTTGATGCAATTTAGCGTTAAGTTCAAAGAAATTAAGGCCAACATATGAAAAGATGATATATTTTAGATCATCTAGATATCATCGTAGTTTACCACATTCTATTTTCTTATTCGTCTTAATGAGGTGTTAGATATGCGTGATTGTATTAGATCTGTGTTGCATATGACACATGCATTTGATATTCTTTAATATCGAAACCTTACGGGACTAAATGATGAACTTTCATTGTCTTTGGATCAAATGTTTTAAATTGGTAGACCTATACATTGATTTTGCTTAACCACTTTTAATGTGTTTTATGGTTATTACAATAGTTGTTCTTAATATTTGTTCAAGAGGGAGAATGTTAGTGATTTTGTAACTGGACAATTGTTAATTACAGGTTTTAATAAAAGTATGGTTAAGAAAAATCAAAATTTTGATGTGAATTAAAGATAATAAAAAATCTCAATAAAGGATATGATTAAATGAGTTAAAGTTCAGTGAGAAAAATAGAACTTAATCATTATAAGCCAATTATGTATTGGGCCTTTGATGGAGAGGTTTAATAAGATTATTATAACTAGCTTTTAAGGTGTTTTGCTGACTGCTTAAGGAATTTCATAGATGTTCATCATCTAATAAAATATTTAAGGGACGAAAAGATATAGTTTGTGGACGTGTGGCTCCTCCATAAGAGTATAAGAAGTGATAGTTTTCCTATAACCAAATTTAATAACTCATGTAAACAAAAGCTATTTAGCTAATGTCAATTATACTCCATCACAGGTACTATACAATATTATACATTACGTAATTCTAATAGTCTAACTAGTTGAAAGTTTACACTTTTTAAGGAAGCCAAAGAACTTTATGTAGCAATATATTTGTAAAGATTTCAAAATATATCGCTTAAAATTACTATGATGCAACTTTTTTAAATTATTACTTTTAATCATATTAAAAAGTAATAATAATAGTAATTTGTTGTTGTATATTTAAAAAGATAATTGTCTAAAAGTTTAATATATTCAATAACTGATTAAAAGTAATAATAATAGTAATTTGTTGTCGTATATTTAAAAAGATAATTGTCTAAAAGTTTAATATATTCCATAACTAAAACAATAATTTAAGCAACAACCAACGACTGTTGCTATTTCAAACATTATACCTTATATGATAATTTACGGAGAAAAAGAAATGGACCTATAATTATACTTTTATATACTTGTCTAGAATAAATAATTGTTATTAGAGGATTATACAGTACACACATCACGTGCTAAAATCATTTTCTTCTTTTTGCTTGCTTTTATCTTTTCAATGAGAATATTTAGGCCATCGAATGGTGACTTTACTCACTTTAAGCACGGAAATAGATCACCTTTTTTTTTTAAAAATAATTATTCTGTGCTTACCTTATTTCATAAGCTTCCATCTATCCGAGATCCAATAAACTTAAATAAATAAATACTCATAAAATAGGATAATCACATGGGAATAAAAAGAGGTGATTTGAACTCCTTAAGCACTGCCTCGCTATTGTGCCTTTAAGCAACTATGTGCAATCTAGACTGGACTTTTTATAGGATAGTAATAAAAGAACGTCATAGCATTAGAAAGTCACGAAATCTTGAAGCAATCAATCATACAAGTGTGATGTGGGAATAAGGAGATACCCTTGTTAACGCCTGTTTGATTAAGAGAATAAGTGCAAAGGTTTAATTTTTGGAACTGCATTCTTCATGAGTATGATTCACTTTTAATTTTTACTTTCAATTACTGCAAGAATGAGGATGCTTTTTGCTTGAGTTTATATCTTCGTTTTTTTGATCGTGCGGTTAAGACCCGTTAGCCTAAGGCTAATCTTTAAGATGAGTTCTAGAATACCATTAGTTATATTTTATACTTTCAACTAACTTAATAGTATATTATCATGATTTTGTGATTCAAAACATAGTGACAGTGTAAGTACAATTGGAGATGGGCATCTACGGGCTAGAAATGGGCCATTATAATCATACTTTTTGTATTTAGTGCAAATTAATTTAAGAGCTCACCAATAACTAAATAAACATAAGTCATGACTGCAGTTTTGTAAAGGCTTTAACTACATACATTTTCTAAAGCAATTTTCTCAAATTAGATACGATTAATAAAAGGACACAATAATTGTATACATTGTTCATTGTTCTTCACTTTAAAGCTTAGTTTGCATTTCACATGAAAAAATTTCAACTTAATAATATAGTTATGTACCTGACGACCCATGCATCATCCAGGCTATGACTGGTTTTAACAAAAAATTTTAATTATTTCTTATCCTATGTATTAAGTGAATTGTAGAATTGTTTCTTACCATATGTTGTCAAATTTTAAATTTTAATTGCACAAGCTCTTAGTTTCATGATAGAAATAACATATAAGTTCGTAGTGCATGTTTTTTTTAGATTGCAAAATTATTATTAAGTATTTGGATTTACATCTAATTGACGTAAAAACATAATTGATAAGCTTAGTATACCACATGTTAATGGGCCCAAAGATTAACCGTAAACTTGTGTAAACGGAGACAATATAGAAAGGTACTTGCTTTGCTGTCAATTGCTTAATGAACAAACCGCTGAACTGTTTGAGCAAGCTACTCGATGCATGAACAAGCTGTTGAAATTTTCGGTCAACCTTTAACAAAGTTATATACAGTAGAACCTCTTTCAATTGATACTCGGTAAATTAATAAACTCTCTAAGATAATATTTTTCTCTGGTCCCGACTTGGGCCAGTTGAAAATTTAACAAATTTCGATAAGATAATAAGATAATATATTTTCAAAATACCCCTATGTAAATATAAGGTCCCATTAATATCATAAATTAATAATTATATAAACTTACACAAATATAACTAAGACAATTTAGTGAAATATGATTCTAGTGTTGTTTGTTTTTTCTTAAAATTTAAGTCTAGTTGGAGCTCATCTCTAACTTTTCTTATTGCATCCAAAATTTCTGGTGTTGTGTTCTCGAACTGCACCAAAAAATTGTGAAGAGTTCTAGATGTGATAAGTGCTTCCTTACGTGTAAATGATTCCAATGGTACTGTATCGTTTTCAACTTCATCATCAACATTATTTTCAAGGATAGTAGCCACAATTTCTTCTAAGCTCTAGACCTCTGAACATATATCATTTCCACCCGGGTAATCAAATAGGCTATTGACATCTATTTTATTGTGATAGCTGAGATCATTAATCATGAGTTCAAGTTCATAAATGGCGTTTCCACAAATGGGTTCATCTAAAATCCTTGAGACTTCATCCCCTGAACGTATTTTACAGTGTCGAAAATAATGTGCTATTGTCTCTTGTTGAACATTAACTATCCAAGCCGAGACTGCAAGATTGATAGCATCCAAAACATTAATCTTACCTAGATTAGATTGTCTCAACTCATAGCCTTCTAAAATCCTACAGTAAAATCTCCTATGATAGTGCATCTTGAAAGCTTTTATTATTCCAGGATCACAAGGTTAAATTTTTGATGTCATGTTGGGTGGTAAGAAGAACAACTCAACATTATGTAACCCTTCAATATTTCTTGGATGTGCTG
>JANSVA010000005.1:44498161-44509307 GCA_025504915.1 Erythroxylum reticulatum
GGTTGGACAATTATCGACGCTCTTCAACATAAAACATAACCTGCAATCTAGCCTATATATAAATAGCTAGTTTTTGATAAGTTTTGAATTAAGCATAGGTACAGATATATATGAAGTAGCCTATATACAATTAGCTAGTTTTTGATAAGTTTTAAATTGAGCATAGGTACAGATATGTATGAAGTAGCATAAGTAACCAAAACAAAAAATGCCGAAGACTTAAACTATAACAAGTCCCTAATAGCAACCTACATAATCCAACCAAAAAGAAATTGACTTCACTCTAACCTATCGATAAAATAACAGCTCCCTGATAGCAACCTACATAATCCAACCAAAAAGAAATTGACTTCACTCTAACCTATCGATAAAATAATAGCTGTAAGAATAAAATAAAATCATATAGTCGTGAAAAAGAGGGAAAACTATTAACAGATGGAATTTATGAAATGTTCAACTAGTAGCCTATTCACTTCTAATCAATCTCTTCATAATATTGTAATGCATGGAATTTATGAAATGGTCACCACATGATTACACTAAGCTTCTTTAATAAATAAGAAGCTAAATATGTCAAGTATAAGAGCGTTGTTACCATCACCCTCTTTTATAGATAAAAGAAGACTGTCATTTAAGATATCTAATTTAAGAATTACCAAGTCTTTTAAGCAATATGACTGCACCATAAGTAAATGATGATTATTATAACTAATTTATATTAAGTCCAATGGTGTATATAAGGTACTTCAAATTGATGAGGAATTCCAATAATATGAAAACCTATAAGCATTAAATTATTGGAATTATGACATCTTTAAATACATTCAAATTCCTTCAGGACTCTGAATCAACAAAGAAAAGAGATAGATCTTAATTTTATAGAGCTATTGTAATTCTAAACTGGATAGAATGCAAGACAACTGTAAGATTCTTTAATCCACCTCTTACTTATCAGGGCATTCCAATTTACCTAAGGAAGAGGGAGGACTTGAGATCTTTCCTATTAATACCACTAATTGGGTGCAATTTATCAAGAGAATATGGAGAATTCTCAATGATTATAAAGAACTCTTTTAAAGGAAAATGGATACATAGTTTCTATAGAAAATATCAGAATTCTATAGTTTAAAGTTAAGTAGTAGTTTGTAATAGACAATGTTCCACATCCTCAAAATTAGGGAAAGATTCAGGATGAAATCATTAATATGCTAGGTGATGGAACTTCTACTTCGTGTGAACATGATGACTAGTCAATGGCAGGCCTTTTAAATACTTTTAGGGAACGTTCATTTCTTTTAAATGTGATAGTAGATAATGCCTTGAATAATGAGGCTTTTTCTACAATTATATTATTGACCTCCAACTCCTTACTTCATTTAAATCAAAATCTTCAAATCACCTAAGGTTTAAATGACATTATAGAATAGAAAATTAATCATTAAGGAACTTTTACTAATGAATCTTGCAAGAACTTATTGAGAAATTATTAGACTAGTTTTATTTCATGAAGCATACCACAAAAGCTTACTTTATGTTATGTTAGATCGCAAAGGGAGACAAAGAACTATGGATAAGATAAAAAGATTTATGAACTTTGTTGAAACTTAGGTGCTTTTTAATCTATAACTATAAACATTGAAACTCCTTTTTGTTAAATGCAAGTTCTTTTTATAAATTTGAGGTACAATTATAAGGTTGTGTAATATGATTACACTAACTATCAAATGGAAAGATTTCATTAATTGTTATTTCAAGAATAAAAGGAGTAGGTAGGAGGACTAACAAATATTCAAGTTATCTCTCATAACATGATTTATGGAATACTGATTAAAAGGAACCCTACGATTTTTCAAAAGATATCTTCACAAGAACATAGTTTCCTGAACTCAATAATTCAATTCCTAAGATAACTCATTAATTGCAACTGACATGCAATCAGGTTTTGGTAACAAAACTTCACTTTATAATATTGATCTATTTTTACCAAATATTAGATGGTTCATGGAAGGTCCAAGCTCTTTTTAGGTTTACTTATAACTAACAAAGTTCCATTGAGTTGAATATAAGGACGGTTGATCGTCAACAAGTTCAATAAATTAAGTTATTTTATAATGTTATAATCAAAAAATTGATTTTCGTTTGCCTTATATTTAATTCCTTATTAAGTGTTGGTTTTCTTAATAGTTTTGCTACTGTTGTTGTTTATGTTTTAACAACTTTGATAATAAAATTTAATTCAAGGGAAGAAGTAATTGTTATATAAATTGCCTAATTTCCATAATCAAATTATACAGCCTAAAATAAAAAGGGAATCACATATTAATTATCCAAATAAAGTGTACTTACTTGCGCTTTTTACAACTCATAAACACAGAATAAGAAGTTGGACATGTGAGAGATATTAAAACAAACTTAAGAAAAAAGGATCATATACAATAGTTCAAATCATAAACAGTTTGTCATATTATAGCTTTTGTCTATATATGGTCAACATACAATAACAACATAATGAAAAAAATTGTATAACCAACTGGGTGGTTTGCCACTAAATTTAAATGTTGTCAACACTATTTTGTTTATAGTTCTCTTAGCTAGTCCTCCTCTATACTTTTCCCTAAGTCTTATAGATATCTTAATGTTTGTCCTTGAGAACTAGTGCAATTTCTTTAACCCCTACTTGCATCAATATGTTTCTTTAATTTGTTTCTCTAAACACTAAGCACAACACTTGCTTAATATGAAAAATTTTTGCACATGACAATGAATCAAATGTTATATCTTGTAAATTTAATGAAGTTTGACATACTTGATGCTAGATGCTCTTGTTGAGTTAATGAATATTTATTTTTTTTCAAAAAATAATGAATTGCCTCAATTAATGCTTACTAAAAGTTAATTTTTCTGATAATTATTCCTTAATAAGGATCCTCAAATCAAATCCACATGCTATGTTAACAATCGGTTTTTTTGGAAACAAACTTGAGTAAGGAGAATATGCTCAAGCACAAATTCTTAGGAAGTTAGTGGTCTCTAGTATTAAACCACCGGCTCCATCATTATGAAAGAGTAATTGTCACGTAAGCATAAAGTGATTAGATGATTCATATGGCTATGAAGTTTATTCAAGAAAACAGTAAATTAATGGTCATTTATGTCTATGGTTCAAACTTAAATTTATATGAGATATTGTTATGGAACATAATTGCAAGTATCCATTAAAAAACATATGAACAGTAGATCATACTAGGAGATTTCAATTCCATTGGAAATGTGAATGGTAAAAACTATTATGATGATCTAAGGGAATTTATGGAGCAAACAAGAGTCATATATTTGAGAAATAAAGAGAGATATTTCACATAGAGCAATAAACAAAGCTTTAAATAATTAATAACAAAGGAACTAGATAAAGTTTTGATTAATGATCATTAGATGTCGAAGTTCCTTAAAAGTGTATACAATTTATAGAGTCAAGGTTCTCAAATAATTAATCAATTATAGACCAAAATATCTTTATTAATTGTAAGAAATTGATACCTTTTGTAGTTAACAATTACCTTACAGGACCAAAAGGATTTAATATAGCTATTATTAAAGGAATTAAGGTCCCTATTTAAGGAGTGAAGAGCTTTAAGTATGTTAAAAATTTTCAATAGATAAAGCCAGGGCTAAAGAAACAAAATACTCAAAAGGATCAAATAATAAACAAGAAGTGACCAAATATAGATAAAAATGCTAATTATCCAACAACTCCTATATCAAAATCCTAATGATGGTACAATTATAAGGTTCTTATAGTTCAAATCATCATAGAATTATTATGCCTTCTAAAGATAGTTTAACACCTAAGGAAAATGAAGGTAACGTATAATGATATTAAAGACCTCTTACATAACTTTCATTGAAAACTTGATATGCTTCAGAAATTCATCCCTAATTTGTTTCAAAACTACTTTCTTTTCCCATTATTCACCAACATAACCAAAAAAAGACCCATTAATAACCTAAATAAACCCTCGCAATTCAATTGACAGTAACAAAACCAACAAACATACAACAGTTTACATACAAAAATTGAAGTAGAAAAAATTAACCTAAGAGTAGTGAGTGGACAACCAACGTCAAGACGGCAAACTCCAGACAATGGAAGCAGTTGGTGGAAAACAAAAGAAGATAAGCAACGACAACCGTAGACAGAAGAGCTCAAAAGAGGAGCAATGAAGAAGAAGAAGGAAATGAAGCAGGACAGGGGGCTTCGGATTTTTGATTTCATTAACAATAAAACGACATTGTTTTCCTTTAAATTTAAACAACAATATCGACGTCATCTGAATGTACCTATGGAATGATAGTTTCATAGGTAAATTACTGACAGAATGGATGTTTCATAGGGAATTTCCCTACAAAATATTTTTTGGTCGGTAAACTTCATCCCTAATTTTTACCGTCAAGCATTAACGCCTATTTTGACAATGAATTTCACTATTCCGTCACTAAATTATGTTGACAAAGTTTCACAGATAAATTCCCTCCTCCTTATTGATGAATTTTTTTAGTCACAAAATACCATTTTCTGACAAGTTTACTGACAAAACAATTTCCTTTGCTAATTCACTACAAAATTTTTTCCGTCGATAATTTGTAATTTTCTTGTAGTAAAAGGAGCTTGTTCAAGCAGTTCAACATCTTACTTATCAAGCAATGGATAACAAAACAAGTACTTTTCTATGTGGTCCTTATCTATACAAGTTCATGATTGATCTTGGGCCTATAGATAAAGTTTGTGTTATGTTTAACATGTGGTATACTTCAAGTATGTTTCTGCAAGACAATCTACTGGCAATTCAAATTGGTTTATTGTGTCAAAATAAATTTTTGGTATTATGTATGAGGCATTATAAAACATCATGGTTTATTATGTTACAAAGAGATTTTCTTGGTTGTTATCATAGTCTATATTTTATAAGGTACTTTGATGAACATTAAGACGTCTGTGAAAAAGGAAGATAGACATTAAATAAAAATTTCCAGATATAGTAATAAATATATAACTGTAGCTGGTTATTTTAGTGAAAAGGTTTTTCCTTAAGGTGGCTAATAAGAATGAAATTTCTTGTCTATGCAAGAAGTGTTGCAATTATTATTGGTATATAAGAAATATTATGTATGATCATTTGATTATTGATGGATTGCCATATGATATGATGGTTCGGCAGGTATGGATATAAAAGACAATAATGAATTTGGTAGAAGGTCTATATTTTATAGTATAGATGGATTACTGTATGACTCCTTTAGAGATATAGATGAAGGTACCAACAATTGTGCAGGAGTTAATAATTGTCTAATTGTTGATGCTAAGAAGTTTTTTAGGTTGATAGAGGAAGGAAAACAAGATTTATACCCTAATTGTTAAATTTTTTCTAAATTTTCTTTCACCATTAGACTATATGCTTTTAAGTTTACACATGGGCTTAGTGAAAGTGATAGACGGGGTTTTGAAGAATTAAGAATGGATTTTACTTTTTATGAATAATTAAAATTTATTATATTATATTTTATGTCACATCTAAAATAAAATAGTAAAACGTAAAAATAAGAAGCTATAATTTTTAATTATTTTGGGATATGAAGAATATTAGTATTTGTTGATCAAAATAAAAATATTTAAATTTTAAAGAAGTATATTTAACAAAGAATGCTGGAAAATTATTAATTAATAATTTAGTATATATAAGAAATTTTGTTTTAAATAATTTTAGAATGTTTTAAGGAGTAATATTTAAACTTTAAAGAATTAGAAAGAAGGTGACTAAAAAAGTTATTAATTAATAATTTAGTATAGATAAAGAAATTTGATTAGGATAATTTAAGAGATTTTTAAGGATTGACGCTTAAACTTTAAAGAAGTGCATTTAAAGAACTAAAAAAGTTATTAATTAGTAATTTAGTGTAAATAAATAATTTTATTTAAGATAATTTCATAGTAATGTAAAGAGTCATGTTTAAGTTTTAAAGAAATATGTTAAAAGAAGGACATTTAAAAAGTTATTAATTAATAATTTACATAACTAAATAATTTTATTTAAAATAATTTATGAGTATCCTTCTTTAAATATACTTAAACTTTGAGTTTTTAGATATATTCAATATTAGAAATATTTCAATTTCAATTTGAATTGATTTTTGTTACAATTTTTAATATGAGTAGAGTTTAGAGCCTATTAACAAGAATTGAGCTTGAGACAACTATTGCTAAAATGACTAGAACTAGTCATTTAAATAGTTGACCATTAACACTTATAAACTCTTTAGTATTTTTATGTTTAATCAATACGTAATACTCTAGCATTTCCCCTCAAGTGCAATTGAAACTGAACATCTAGTTATCAATTGAAATAAATGCAGTAGTAAACGAACTGGGCTGTTGGGACTAGACATCTAGACGGATAACTGAGAAATTAATAATCTGGACCAAACTTTCTCTAATACCATGTTAGAAATTTTAATATGAGTAGAGTGTAGTCCTATTAACAAGAATGAGCTTGAGTCAACCATTGTTAAAATGACTAATCATTTTGATAGTTGACTCTAACTACTTATAAATTTTTTAAAATTTTCATGTTTATTCAATATGGGATACTCTAAATTTTTTAATATTTTCAATTTTTTGCAACCTCCTTTTCTATGACATAAGATAAATAAATAATTTATTTTTACTTATCTTTATAATTTTACTTCTTATTTATTATATACCGATTTTATAATAATTTAATACCAATTGAACTTTTAAACATTAAATCTTTCCTTTGACCGGTTTGATATCCCATTTTTAAGACAATGACCGTAATATATGATATTGATGACAATATTACGATAAGATTCAATATTATGATAATATTATAATAATATCTTTTATCTTTTATTTTTAATATTTGATTCCAAGTTATACTCATACTTTTTTTAAGAATAAAAGTCTAAGATTATTTGTAATTTATTACTTTTTTTCATTCCCTTAAAAAATAAAGGTTGTATCCATATTGGTAACTCTTTATTAGTAGTTACTAAAAAGGACCTAAATTAAGTTACAGAGTGTTATCAAACAAGTTTTGAAAATATGAAAGAGAAACGTGTAATCCTCTATTTGATCTCAAATTCTCCTATTCTAAAGGAACTTCAAATGCATTGGCTATCATATAATTGCACCATACTTATTTTTATAAAATTATTTTTTAAATAAAATTATTACTTGGAAGTTCACCAATTCCTGAGATGAGCGTTACCACTCCTTCTGTATATATGCTTTTAATTTTATTCTTTTCATCTGCTTAATTTGCCATGACAAACTGGTCCGTGTGATCGTAGGGCGGATTTCATGATAAGGAATAAGAGTAGCCTTGCATGAAACTCAACGAGGAAACAGAGTCCAAGCTAGGACTGTTATCTACATAACAGCCCAAGCAATTTTCCTACTGTTCAAATGTAAGTGAGCAATATTATAAATTATCCTCTATATCATTCCATAATAATCTTCGTATATTGCTTAATTTTTATGTAAGAAATTAAACTTATAATTGAATTGATGTTTATAATGCATACTTCAAACAATTCCTACTAAAACGGAACAAATCATAATAGGGTTATTTTCAATATAACCACACACAAAAAAAAAACATTTGTTGAAGATATACATTTATATAACTATAGAATTATGAATGAAGCAGAATACACAGTTACGAAGCAATGAGATTTGATCCTGCAGTGAAAATGAAGAAGAAATCTTAAACTTTTGAAAAGAACTATTCCCTCCAAATTGCTTACAGATACGATTGTTTTTATTTTGGATTACATTCTATCCTATGTTTCAATCTGAGGATATTCTCATAGATTATGAGGTGTGACATATTTGTTGCAGAAGGACTAGTTCGAAATCCAATTGAATTTTCAAAATGATATTTTTTTGATCTTGATCATATTTTTCTGTTCTAACTTCACTATAAATACAGACATGCATCCTCATCGTCAGCTACCACCTCTTCAATCTTCACCGTCAACATGTCAACTTCGATCAGAATTTCTTTTTTTTGTTCTATTGTTTTGTTCTTCAGCTCGCTTTGCTCTGCAATTGAAGTTACTGTTGATAATAGAGCAGTTAACATCGATGGGGAAAGGAAGCTTATATTATCTGGTGCCATACACTATCCTCGTAGCACTCCTGCAGTAAGTTTTTCTTATTAACTTCATAGCATGTTTCGAGCAAACATAATGTCATACATCTTCAATCTCTCATTATTATTATTACTATCACTTTTTAGTTGCTTTTGTTTATAACAAGTACCTGTCTTCGTTCCGTGCAGATGTGGCCGTCGCTTATCCGGAAATCTAAAGAGGGTGGTCTAAATGCCATTGAGACTTACGTATTTTGGAACGCTCATGAGCCTCGACGTCGTCAGGTTTGTTTACTCTGAAAGCTGTTGAGCCCCTGGAGTCTTTTTGTCGGTAACTTGACTCGGTTTTAATTCCATTTCAACATCATGAGACGTATGTTCTTTTGCAAGTTGATTAATATGAACATGCTTATTTTTATCTTGTTCTATCTATTCAGTATGACTTCTCCGGAAGCTTGGACCTCGTCAGATTCATCAAAACCATTCATGAGGAACGTCTCTACGCTATTCTTCGGATCGGTCCATATGTCTGTGCAGAATGGACTTATGGGTAATTATTTCTTAAGAAAATCATTCTTCTGTTCAAGTTTTGTTATTTCTGATCGTAATCTTTTGTAAACATGACGTTTTATGTACATTAGAGGCTTGCCGGTCTGGCTGCATAACATACCGAACATTAAATTGAGAACAGATGATCCTGCCTACAAGGTAAAACTCCATAGAACAACCTATTTTCACATTGTAGTATATACTAAGTTGTCTCAAGTTTTAAAACGCTAATGTTCTTTTTTCCTATGTTGTTGATTAAAAAAATAGAGTGAGATGCAAAATTTCACGACATTGATTGTGCAAACGATGAAGCGAGAGAGACTCTTTGCCTCACAAGGCGGACCTATCATCCTTGCTCAGGTATATACTCTTATCTAATTATGCTAATTATCTCGTCTTATGAAGTTCATTACTGACTGCTTAAAATCTTATGCATGAAGATTGAAAATGAATACGGCAACGTAGAATGGGCGTATGGTTCAGATGGATACAAGTATCTCAACTGGTGTGCTAATCTAGCTCAAGGCTATCATGTTGACATTCCTTGGATCATGTGCCAACAAGACAATGCCCCACCACCCATGGTAATGCAGACCAACCAAGCTCGTGAATGCACTCTACATATATTTGCACTAGCGAAGTTTTGATACGAGTATACAGATTAGCCTACATATATTTGCACTAACGAAGACTTTTCTTTTGATACGAGTATACAGATTAGCACCTGCAATGGTTATTACTGTGATCAGTGGAAAAATCCCAAATCCAATACCCCAAAGATGTGGACAGAGAATTGGAGTGGCTGGTTTGTCAAACTTTTCATTGTTTATATATATTTGAGTCATAGTTCATTTCAGCGATCTGTTAAGTATTTTAAAAATATTTGGAATATTTTACTAAAATATTTGTCTTATGTTTCAGGTTCAAGAACTGGGGTGCTCAAGATCCGCACAGGACTGCGGAAGATCTTGCTTTTGCTGTTGCAAGGTTTTTCCAGCTTCAAGGCACAGTTCATAACTACTACATGGTTGGACTCTTGAAACCTACAAGTCTGTATTCTGAAATTTGTAGATATATAAATATAACATCTACTCGGTATTTTTGTTGCTTTTAGTACCATGGTGGTACTAACTTTGGCAGCACAGCAGGAGGTCCATATATCACAACTTCTTACGATTATGACGCACCCCTTGATGAATATGGTAAGGGAAATCTGTCCCTGATATGTATTTATCTAGTACTGGCTTGTTATGTTACGATGATTTCAATAATTTCTATATAATCATTAATACAGGAAACCTGAATCAACCCAAGTGGGGACATCTCAAGGATCTTCATCGTTTATTGATATCTATGGAGAGTACTCTTACATATGGTTCAATAAGAAATACTGACTATCCTGAAAATAGACAGGTAACTGTTTCTAAAGCTATTTAATATTTGGTTTCTTTACTTAAATCACATTGAATCTAATTGATAGGCTCAATTTGCAGATTACAATCTATTCTCATGAAGGAAAGAGGAGTTGTTTCTTATCAAATGCACACCCTAGCGAAGATTATACCTTTGATTTTGAAGGTGATCAATACCTTGTTCCTGCATGGTCTGTTAGCATTCTTCCTGATTGCTTCACAGAGGCTTATAATACTGCAAAGGTAAATTATCTAGACCACTCCCATTCTTAAAGCTCTTAATTGGTATAAGAGCTATAGTTAGTGTTCAACAAAGCTCCTGTTTTTGGTAGGTTAATGCTCAAACATCAATAATGGTCAAGAATCCAAATATCATGGATGATGAACAAGAACCATATAGTTTGAAATGGTCTTGGAAGCGCGAGAATATTCTTCAAGCCATGCCACATCAATCTTATGCGTTACAAAGCAATCAGCTCTTGGAGCAAAAGGCTGTCACTAACGGCACTAGTGATTACTTATGGCTCGTAACGACGTAATTAAATAATATAATTTATTCTACGTCAAATTTATATCCTCTTAATCACAAATCCTCCTCTCTAATAAGTAAATGGACAGGTTTTTATATGACCAGAATAATTCTCTGTGGAACAAGGATCCCAAAAAGAGTCATTTCCTGAGTGTGCACACCAAAGGACACGTCATTCATGCATTCCTTAATGGCAGACATGTTGGTAAGTTGTTATCTTCCTTTGCTGATAGCCTTAAAATCGTAGAAGACAATGAACTTGTCATTTTTTTTCTCTCTTTTCCTCTAATGCTTCGAGTCTGTTCAACTCTATATCAGGATCGCAAGCTGCTAAATACAGTCATTACGAATTCACCTTTGAGAAGAAGATTAAATTGATACCTGGCACAAACAAGTTCAGTTTTGTTAGTGCCACTGTGGGACTTGCCGTAAGTTACACATTTCAGTTACTTGCGTTAGTACTACCTGTTAATCTCAATACTTATGTC